>JASCZW010012124.1:0-29533 GCA_034211315.2 Aedes japonicus
ATCGCTAAAGTTTCCAAATCAACCGTTACAAATGCTAATTAAAGTGTTTGGGGAACGTTTGTTGACAGCCAGGAAGTCTGGATCGGCGGGAAATCGAAAACCGGAAGCCGCTGAGACGACAAAGAGGGTTGCCGGTAGTTTCAAGCGAAACCTAACCTATCTCTCCGAGATGCCGCAAATAAGCTGGGTGTATCGTCTACAACCGTGCATCGAGCCAAAAACGAGCCGGACTATCGACTTACAAGAAGGTAGTGACTCCAAATCGCGATGATAAACAAAATACGACGGCCAGCGCGATCCCGGAGGCTGTACACGACGATGCTGACGAAGTTTGACTGCGTGGTAATGAACGACAGAAATCCTACGTCAAAGCCGACTACAAGCAGCTTCCGGGACAGGAGTTTTATACGGCAAAAGGAAGGGGAAAGGTAGCAGATATTTTCAAGCACACGAAACTGCCAAGGTTCGCAAAGAAATATCTGGTTTGGCGAAGCTATCTGTACCTGTGGCTTGAAAAGCAGCATTTTCATAGCTTCCGGGACTGTCAACCAAGAAATTTACGTGAAAGAGTGTTTGAATAAACGTCTGCTGCCTTTCCTGAAGAAACACGGTTGTTCCGTACTGTTTTGGCCCGGATTTGGCATCTTGCCATTACGGTAAAAAGGCCATGGAGTGGTACGCCGCCAACAACGTGCAGAGTGGTTCCCAAGGACAAGAACCCTCCCAACACGCCAGAGCTCCGCCCAATTGAGAAATACTGGGCTATTGTCAAGCGGAACCTAAAGAAAACCAAAAAAACTGCTAAGGACGAGCAGCAGTTCAAGGCAAACTGGCTTTCTGCGGCGAAGAAGGTAGACAAGGTGGCTGTACAAAATCTGATGGCAGGGTCAAGCGTAAGGCCCGGCAATTCGGATTTGGAAAAGCGGAAGCCTAACTGAATATTTTTCCTGAATTTTATACTAATTGAACTTGAAAAGAAATTTAATTTGATTTTTTAAATAAACGATTTCACCGATTTACACGCGTTTTCCCTTGACCAAATTTTGACCGTATCACCCTTTACGAGCTGAATAAGTCAAGTCGCAAAAATCCAAACTACTCTCACGCCAAGTTGGCGAAATTGTTGAATGTCGCTAAATCAACTGTTACCAATATATTTAAAGTGTTCGGTGAACGTTTGTCGATAGTCAGGAAAACGGAAGAGGGGGGGTACCGAAAGCCGGAGGCCACAGCGATGACAGAAAGAGTTGCCCGTTGTTTCGAGCGGAACCCCAACCTCTCTGTCCGAGACGTCGCAAAGGGGCTGGAAGTAGCGCCTTCAACCGTGGATAGAGATAAAACAACCAGCTGGACTGTCGACGTACATGAAAGTGGTGACTCCAAACAAAACACGTCGGAAAAAAAGCACAATTTACGTCAAGGCAGACTTTGAACAGCTTCCCGGACAGGAATTTTACACGGTGACCGGGCGGGGAAAGGTGGCAGATATTTTCAAGCACATTAATCTGTCAAAGTTCGCGAAGAAATATTTGGTGTGGCAGGCCATCTGTACCCGCGGCTTGAAGAGCAACGTTTACATTGCGACCGGAACCGTCAACCAGGAAATTTATCTATGCGAGTGCCTACAAAAACGTCTACTGCCTTTCCTGAAGCGACACAATTGTTCCGTTCTATTTTGGCCGGATTTGGCAGCTTGCCATTACGGAAAAAAGGCCATGGACCAATAACGTTCAAGTGTTGCCCAAGAACACAAATCCTCCCAACACGCCAGAGCACCGCCCAATCGAACAATATTGGCCCATCGTCAAGCGGAACCTTAAGAAGACTCAAAAAGTTGTTGTGAGCGAGAAACAGTTCAAAGCAAACTGGCGTTCTGCGGCGAATAAAGTGGACAAGGAGACTGTACAAAATCTTATGGCAGGTGTTAAACGAACTGAATATTTCTCCTTTATTCTGTATTAACTGAACTTCAAAAAGAAAAAGAATTTGACTTATTAATAAAAACTTTGATCGACTCACACACATAACTGTTTGACCAAATTTTGATCGGAACACCCTTTAAGTAAATAAGATTGTATAACATTCTATGATTCGCTTCTTAGAAATTATTTGCCAGCCATGGCTACGGATATTGGATTGAATGTTATTATGGTATTATAAAAGGGCAACGGTTGTGCTGGCTGTAGTGATGGTGTTGATATGATCAACCTGTTGGAGGCCATAATTCTTTTCGCATTACAGATTGGGAACTTAAAGTTAAAAATCAATGATATTTTTGTAAATTGACAGACGTGAAAATCTCCAATTGGTTGAAGCAATAATCTCAAAAATCGATAGAGAAATGTTTATGTGTCAGTTATTTTCATATGTGGGTGTGGTAATAATAGATCGTTAGATCAGCTGTTTGTTAGAAAATTCTATTGTACACTCTTTAGATGGATTTAAGTGATGGTACAGCTTCGAGTGGAAGGTTTTAATCCAGCGTCGAAACCAGTAGTTGGTAACGGATTACTTCTGCTTGATTTCAATTTCGCTCGATAGCCACTAGCTCGCTCGACATCTGTACATGGTCATTTCGGAGGATTTTCCGTATATTCGAAACTCCGAAATTTGCGCATACGGTAGGCATCAAAACGATTAGGCATCGCACTTATTCTCACTTTCAGCAATTTTTGCAAACGTTTCGGCATACTCTCCACCAGATTCTTCAGGTGTTGTGGGTCAAGATCTTCCCAGGCGTTCTCAAGAGCTTGAAAATAGTTATGTTTGTTGGTAACTCCTGTCTTATCAACTCGTGAATCCAAGATGGCCCACAGATTCTCAGATCTGGACTCTGTGGGGGCCATTCCATAGGTTTAATACGGCAGGAACGGAAGAATGCCTTTGACTTCTTCGCGGTATGTTTTTGTACATTTGTTTTCCAGCCCAGTTTTAACCAACGAAATCTCCAAATTCTCACGCAATATGTCAATGTAGGAATCTGCTGTCATAATACCATCGATTTTTACCAAAGCACCAACACACGCCCAAGAAAAACACCCCCACACCATCAAGATCCCTCCACCATGCTTAAGTGTGCCCTGAATATGTCGATCATGAAGCGCCTCTCCAGCTCTACGCCATACACGAGCTCGGTTTTTGCTGTTGAACAACTCGAATTTCGACTCATCAGTCCACAAAACAGTCTTCCAATATTCTAAAGGTTTATCAGCATGTTCCCGAGCAAATTTGAGTCGTTTCGCTTTCTTGACTTTGCTAATAAAAGGCAAATTTTAACAAAACCTGCTCTTCATACCGTGTTCAGCGATTCTTCTGAGTAGAGTACTGTCCGAGATCAGTTGTTGAATCACTTTCATGATCTCCTGAGGGTAACCTTCGGACTTTTCTTAATTTCTCGAATGATTCTCGCATCTATTCGGGAATCTGTTCTACGTTTCCTTCCCTTCCTGGGCGATCAGCTACTGAACCATAGGTTTTGTACTTTGCGAAAGTTTGGTAACCGCTGCTTTGCTGTATCCATACTGTTCACCAATTTTGCGCTGCGATTCACCTTTCTCGATGTCGCGAATAACACATTTTTGGATCTGCAAGGGAATAGTTTTGCTTGCCACCGTATTATCCGTGGTTATTTAGATAACTCGCACTGAATTTTTCTGACCGACAACTGAAATCCGTAAGAAGATCAACAAACACTTGGAAACGTCAAAAAAATTGATTACGAGGGGCGTTTGGATGTAAAAATTACATACAAATAATATATTTTCAATTGGGCACTTCATTACACATTACAAATTTACACCACGTATGCTTTAAAAATAATTTTGCAAAAATGTGTATTATCCATTGCAAAAACTATTTATTTTCCTCATTTTCTCTACTTGTATATTTTTACAGGTGTGTGTTTTTTTCGTATTTGCACTGCAAAATTAGTTTCAATTCGATATTCTACTTAACCTAATAATTTTAAAAATGTTCTAATTATTCGGCAATCGCTCGGATGAGCGGACTCTCTGAATGACGGCAGTTCTCTATAAATTCACTGTCTTAAAATCAGCGACACGATGTAGCTCGATGGTCCTTGTTCTGGGTGCGGCTTCGAGGATTAATCGGAGCAACCGATTTTGGACGACTTGGAGCTACTTGATATGGGCTTCTGCGCAAGTTCCCCACACAAACATGGCGTAGTTCACCACCGGGGCGATAATTACCTTGAAGACGGCAAGTTTGTCGCTCCGATAGCCGAGACCGTCGATTTATCAACGGATAAAGCAGACCAATACATTTATTCCACAGGTTGTCGGTGTGAGCACGGTAGTTTCTCTTGTTGTCGCCGGTGACACCAAGATATTTTACTTCGCTCATCCAATCAACGGGGCATCCGTTTACCCGGATGAAACAATCGGGTGGAGGCAGAAGTTTCGGCGATGGTCGATGTCGGAACAGGATAGCTTGTGTCTTTCCTTCGTTGACTTTAATCTTCCAGCTGCTGAGGTACGTCACGTACGCGGTCACCCCTTGTTGTAACCGGGACCTTTAGTTTTGAGGCATTCGACCGTTGGCCACTATTACACTGTCGTCCGCGTACTGCGCCAGACGGCAGAGAGCTTTGGATGTTGAGGGACGTCCGAAGTGACAGATCGTACAGGATGGGGCCTAGGAGGCTACCTTGGGGCACACCGGCTGGGATCGTTTTGGACTCGGACGATGCTCCTGCAAAAAATATCCGGAATGTACGGTCGGTTAGGTAGCTCCTAACCATCTTCGTCAGATAGCTCGGGAAGTTCGCCTGTACAAACTTGTGGATCAAACCGTCTCGTGTCACACGTTGTCGAAGGCTGTTTCCACGTCTAGGAGGACCATGGCCGTGTTGGCGGAAAGTCCGTTGTTGCGATGGATGATATTTTCCACTCGGACCAGCTGGTAGACGGTAGTGTGACCCTGTCAGAAACCAAATTGCTCCGGTATTAACGGGTGTCCACTAAAAAATGAGAATGATTTCAATACTTTTCCATCAGAACAAAAACGGCCGCATAGAAATGTCACTTTAGATGAATGAATCGTTGCACTCTCCAGAAAATTTTCATACACTCTTATTTCACTCTAACATGTTCAGTCGTGTTCAGCATGCCGTCGAAACAGGAAGAACTGCGCGCGCGTTGTACAATTCTTTCAAGCGAACGAAGATCGTGGAAAAAATACACGGTGGACCATTTTTGTCGTGAAAAGTTCCGGTATCCACCGTATACCGTATCCTGGCATGCATGAGAGTAACCCGGAAGAAAGGTTGCGGCCGTCCAGCGAAAATAATGAATGAGAAAACGCTCCGCTCGCTGCGCAGCATGTTCAACAACAAGGATTCGGTAAGTCAACGGGAAGCAGCCCGAAAGTTCCATTGTTCGAAGTCACTCATCTGCAAGACGCTAAAGAAAGAAGGAATAGTGTGTAGAAAGAAAACCAGATCCCCAGAGTACACAGATGAGCAGATTCAAACCGTGAAATCCCAATGCCGCTGGATGACTCGGAATTACGGCGGAAAATCGTTCGTTCTGGACGACGAAAGCTACTTTCCTCTTTCGAAGTCTCAGATACCGGGAAACGACCGATTCTACACTAAGGACAAATCTACTACTCCTCCAAAAGTAATGTTTAAGTTCAAGCACAAATTTGAATCGAAGGTTATGTTATACATCGTAATATCCGATAAGGGTATTTCGAAGCCGTGGTTCAAACCAAGCGGTTTGGCCATCAACCAGAGGTGTACCAAAGAGAGTGTTTGCAGAAAATACTCATCCCATTTCTTAAACAACATCACTCGGATGGCAAATACGTGTTTTGGCCGGACAAGGCATCATCGCACTACGCAAAAAAACGCTAACGTTTTTGGAGAGCCAAAATATACCATATGTCCCAAAAGACCGGAATCCGACAAATTTGCCACAGTGCCGTCCTATCGAGGATTTTTTCGGTCTTTGAGCTCCATGGTATACAAGGATAATTGGAAGGCCAAGAACACCAAGCAACTTACCAACAGGATCAAAAGCTGCATCCGAAAAATCGATGTGGCTGCCGTCCAACGGTCATGTTCCAGCATAACGACTAAGCTAGCTGCACGGCGGACCACGGACCATATGACAATATTCACTAAACTTAGTTTGAAGATTTAAGTTGACCCTTTTAATAAAATAAATCAGTTTGAACAAAACTTCACTGGTATTTTTTCCTGACCCATTCTTTTCGTTCTCATTATTTAGTGGACACCCGTTATGACGTGGTTCTCGGCAACGTGTAGCATCAGCCGCTGGAGGATGAGCCTCTCGAAAATTTTGCCGACAGCCGACAGGGTCCTTGCCAGGTTTAAGGATAGGGATAATCTTCCCTACCTTCCACCTCGTTGGAAACTGGTCCAGCTGAAAGCACCGGATGAAGATTTTCGCCAGGAAGTGAAACGCCTTGCCGGAGAGTTTCTTCAGCACCAGGTTGAAGATGGCATCGTATCCGGGGACCTTCGTGTTTTTCCCGCGCCTTACTGCTGCGCGGACTTCACTCGATCGGCGAAAGGTTCGATGTCGACTTGCTCGACGAGCTGGCGGATGGTTCCCTGGACAGCAGCTTCATGTAGACTCACCATACCGGCGTTGGCCTTCTCCGACGGGGTTACCATGATGTCTCCATTGTCATCCATCAGTGGCGGGACTCCTTTAGGTTTCTGTTTAAGAACCTTTGCCACCTTCCAGAATGGTCTCGAATGGTCGTTCATTTGTGCGATGCTGTTGGAGAACTGCTGATTCCTAATGGCCGACATTCGACCTCTAATCTGATGGCTGAGGATGGAGAGTTCTGCCTTCTTGATCAGGCATCCGGCACGTTGAAACTGTCGACGAACTGTGTTCCGTTGCTGGATGAGTTGTCGAGCGTAGTGATCGATTTTCGTGAATTGTTTCCTCACTGGTACCCATCGGATGCAGGCTGAGTTGGTTGTCGATGGCATCGACTTTAGATACGTCCGGGTCATCAGGAAGGAGAAAGTCCACCTGACGAATGAAATCCACCCAGTTGACTCCGGTGGTAATCCCGTCTCATTGATAGAGGAACTTCCGTTGACCACAGCTCAGCTCGCACACCACCGGGTAGTGGTCAAAGCTAGCTCGGGATGTGAGACCGGTTTTGACAGTGCCAAGTCGGACAAAAACACATCTAAGGTGGATGTTCTCTCAGCCGGGGATAGGAAGGTCGGATCGTCTGGAAAGTGGATAGCACACATACCTGAGCTAAGGGGTCAGCCAGAAGGTTGCCGTTCTTGTTGGCCGAATGATTTCTCCACAGGGTGTGACGAGCATTGAGATCGCCGGCCGCTATGAAGCGAGATCGGTTGATAGTGAGCTTTTCGAGGTCTTCCACGAAGAGCTGGGAGGTGCCATCGCTGTCCACACACTGCCGAGGCAAAGATCGTGATGTCTCCAAGGTGGACGATCATTGTCACCCTGATGGCTTCAATAACGTTGGTTTTCGGGTGCGGTAGTATCTCGTAGCGGATGCCTTTTCTTGAAGAATATTTTAAGGAGTCCCCGGTTTATTTCGTGCACTGACACGTATGAGACGTGCGTTACTTAAATTTGAACTCTGTGATAGGATAGTACTGTGAATTTAGTAAATTTAGCCTGCAAAACAAAATTATAAGACATCACCTTTTATTTTGGTTATTTTCAATAGTTTAGAATTATTGACGGATGATGATTGATTTGATACGCGAAAAATTTCCAACCAATTGATGTGAACATCTTGAAATTCTATCGAGAATTAATCAAGTTATTAGCGTTTAATTTGTAACGACATTTCAGATATTTTGCCAAAAAATCTACTCCGACATATCAGGATTTTCTTCAAGCATTACTTAAGGAATTAGCAATAGTTTTTGTGTAGTTCTTCCAGGGGTTCTCCAGAGATTCCTTTAAAATAGCAAAACTTCACAAGTTCAGGGATTCCTCCAAAGAATCACTCGAATGAAGATGCTAGAAAAAGATCTTGAAAGAATCTTTGGTGGAATGTCAACAAACTCTTGAAGAATACCATTAGAAACGTAAGAAGCAATATCTCAAGGAAAAACTGTGAGAATTTGCCATAGAATCATTGTGAACTTCTATTAAATTTTCTTAGAAGATTGTCTCAAAACATTAACGGACAAATTATTTTGGGGCACACACAAACTGACTTTCAGACTGACATTCGTCACTATAGTGTTAGCAGGGGATAGTCAAGAACAGTATGGATATAGTTTTTGGTTCAGGAAAAACCAGCACATCGGTCCCAAGCCTC
The DNA here is from genome assembly GCA_034211315.2 of Aedes japonicus. Lineage (NCBI taxonomy): Eukaryota > Metazoa > Arthropoda > Insecta > Diptera > Culicidae > Aedes > Aedes japonicus. The sequence goes on from JASCZW010012124.1 coordinate 8,314, forward strand.
ATGAACCGCTACTAAAAATTTAATGCACATCGAAGAACCTTACATATATTCTGTTAAATTAACAAAGCAAATCAAAACAAAAACAAAGATTCTTGTACAGAAAAAGCGGAAGAATGTATTGCAAAGTGCAAGGTGTCAGGTGCACTTGGGACCAACGAGTTTTTTAGACGAACTTGTTTAACTTGAGCCCAGTACTTCTGTGTTGGGCGAAATTCGGGACAGTTTGGTGGATTGGCTGTTTTTGGCACGTATTTGACCTCTTGTAGCTTACACCATTCCAGGACGGATTTTGCATGGTGACAAGAGGCCAAATCAGGCCAAAATAGTGCTGGAGAGTCGTGACTTCTGATAAACGGTAGCAAACGCTTTTGCAGACATTCTTTCTCGTACACTTCCTTAATGATAATGCCGGTAGAGAGGAAACTTTTAGATTTTCTACCACAACTACATATGGCCTGCCAAATCAAACACTTCTTCGGGAATTTGGACACCTTCTTTGTTCGAAAATGCTCGGAACTGGCGTTCCTTTGCATTGTGGTATGAAAAGGCCAGACCCGGAAGCTGTTCAAAATCTTCGAGGACGTATGTTTCGTCCTCCATTATAGTTCTGTCCAGTGTGATATGTAGTGAATCACTCGGTGGTTGGAACAGTAATACGTTTATTTAATGTTTCTTTCTTAAAGCTAAACGGGTGCCGATCGCGTAGCACACGCTGCGTCAGCATAAGCATTTATCGTCCGTTGAACGATGTTGGATGTTTATACCGATAATGCTTACCAAGCATAAGCAATCCATATCGCACTCGGTTGATCGTGCATATATGTTGAGTAAGACTGTGGCTAGGTCGGTATGCACCACACCAGTTAGAATCCAGAATCACTTATTGTGTTGCAGCGGCACGGAAAGTGACCGCTGTAAGAATTATTTTATGCGTGGATCGAGTGCCTCAAGCTAATCGTCTTAGTTGAACATATGACCGCAAGCTGAACCAGAAGGTGTTGAGAACCGTCAGAGCAAACCCTGGACTATCCGATAATGAAATCGCACAAAAATACGCTGCTCCTCGCAGTACCGTTCAAAGAATTCGTTTACGAGCAGGATATCGTTCTTATAGAGCCAGCAAGTAATCGAACAGAACGTTCAAGCAAAGTTTCGTCACCGAAACTCGACCTCGGAAATTGTAGAAGCAGGTTTTGACGAAGTACCAAGGATGCCTGCTCATCGACGATGAAACCTACGTCAAAATGAATTTCGGACAGCTTCCTGGCCAAAAATGGCGACGGCACAAAGAGATGTTCCTGTGAAGTTTAAGTTTGCTTTTATGGACAAATTTGCCAAAAAACTGATGATTTGGCAAGGGATATGCAGCTGCGGAGCATAGACCAAAGTGTTCGTGACGAATAAGACGATGGAATCGAAGCTGTACAAGGAAGAATGCCTCAAAAACTACTACCTTTCATTAAAGCCCTTAAAGGTCCCGTGAAGTTTTGGCCAGATTTGGCGAGTTGCCACTACAGCCGGGAAGTCATCCAGTGGTGCCACGATAATAACGTAGATTTCATCGATAAAAGCATAAATCCACCCAACTGCCCGCAGTTCCGGCCTATCGAAAAATTTTGGGCAATAATGAAGCGGAAGCTTAAAAAAAGTGGAAAAACGACTCGGAACGCGACTCAGATGACCAAAATGTGGAACCAGGAAAGTTGACTTCAAATGTGTGCCGCGTTTGATGGGAGGAATAAAGAAGAAAGTGCGAATTTTCATTTGAAACGAAGAGAAATGATATTTATAGTTTTTTTTTCCTTAAAATTTAGTGAATTATCTTTGTTTTCGTGTATAAAATTTATTTGTACGTCTATCCGTTGCCGAGATACAGATGATTTTATATTTTCAGATTCTAATTAGACATAACTTTATGATTCAAGAAAAGCACGACTTTTTCCAGTTAAATTCTTGTTTCGACTTCCTAACTTTGAGAGCCACATTTCACGCAGAAAGATTGAGATTTTTATCAATAATGGCCATCACCGTCTTGTCCATTTGTCGGGAGCATACATTTCGATTTGTTCCACTTCCAACCTCCTAATCCACAGTCAAGCGCTGGTCAAATGATTGGCAAACACAATACACGGTACTTTCTGGTAGTTTTAGTTTCTTGGCCAGATCGCGTACCGATAAATTTGGATTGTGCTGTCATTCGTACAAAATGGGTTTGCGCACTTCCACTTGATTCGACGCCATTTTACTGAATGTAAAGAGAATGTGAACATGTTGTACCACGAAATAAAGTGGAGAGTTCAGCTGTCATATAAGGAAAGTTCAGCGATCCGCGAAATAATTCAAAATCTACACTGAAAGAAAAGTGTCCGAGATTTCACGTAGACAGACTTTAGGCAGATTCACCACCGGGTGGCAGGGTAATTGCATAAGAAATCGCTATTATCAGTCAGTTTTTTTCATGCATTCGTTAATTACAACATTGACTAACAAAGCCACGAATAGAGTCCATTGGAAAAATCCCAGAACACTGGTACCAATTTAAAAATTAGGTCAATTGAAAAAAATTCGATATACTTTTGCCATAATCTCTTAGAGAGAAAAACATATGACTCATTTTCAAACTTCAAACATCAAACGTAAATACTCTCAACTTACCCTCAATCCGGTTAGAGGAAATTTAATTCCATCAAACCCAGCATTATTTGTGCACGATCGCACCTAATCATTCTAAAGCCAACCATCTAACCATGAAAAAAACCTGTCAAACTCCTCCAATTCATTCCCTTCACAATCCCCCCCCCCCATCACAACACAATCCAATTTGGAAAGCATCGCCACACAAAATCAACTCCAATCCATCAAAGCGCTTGGCTGCTGGGTTTTTGGCGAAATTCGCCGAAAAAAAAAAAGAAACACAAGTTTGACTTTTCCCAAACCCACCCTCCCCCATTTCGTAAAACCGCCGCCAAAGGACCGACCGTGAATGTGACCGTTGCGAGATTCAATTAAATTTCGTCAAATTGAAACGAAACGACGATGGCCGGTCGGTGCCTCGGTTCGTTCCACAGGGGAAATCAATTCCGATGCTGATTCCGGTGGATTGTTTTTTCCAGGCAGGCAGAACGGCAGAACGGCAGGTCGTTTTCCCCTCTTGGGTCGGCCCCTTGAATTAGTAACGATTTTATGATTGTTTGGATGTGGCCATCCCCCCTTCTTTCAATTGGGTCGGCTAGTTCATTGACTTACGGAGTATCGCTGCTGTTTCTGTTGACTCGTGGGATGTGTGGAACTCCGGCATCATTATCGTCGAAGGTGAATAGGTAAATAGCAATCAATCAGGAGCCACGGTGGAGAACCTCTTACCTGGGAAAGGAATAGAAGAAGAAAAAGAACAATGAAACGATGTAATTGTGGTTATTAGGTATGAATGATGGAGTTCGGTTTCGGTTGTTGGCAATGAGGAGTGGAACGATTTCAAATGGTAGCTTCATCTGAAGGAGCTGAAACCGTTCTAGTGGTGCAAATTCATCACTGTTTTATCTACCTCCAACCCATCTTGAGTTAGATAAGACACGAGATTCACACCACGGGCAAGGTATAAAACGAGATTCGGCACTTTCTCTCGTTTACAGCTATCTTTACGACGACGTTGAAGGCATTAGCATAAATGTTTAAAATCCCATTACATCCAAGCCATAAATTTCATTAATGGCAACGATAACCGGTAGCTATCAAGGTGGAAAAGTGTAATTAAAGTCCGAAAAAGTTCCCAAATGTGAATTGAGTTGTTCATCCAGCAATCCACGAAGGAATTAAACAGCCACTGGCTAGCTAATGTTTCCGGCCAAATTAGTGCTCGAAAGTAGCCGTCCGCACTACTGTGAACTGCCCTGCGAAGGCGAACTTCATTTTCAGTAATCTCAATTATTTTCCTTAAGTGATCTTCAATTTCACGATGGTCTTTGAGGCGGGCTCAATTTCCTTGTTTACTCTTCCATATAAACAAACAGACGTTTCGTGATGATCACTCCAAGGTGAATGTAGTAAGGTGTGCTGAACCGTCGCAAGGGTACGGCAGTATTTATGCAGCGGTACCAAGCACACCCACTCACCTTTGTAACGGGTCTCTGTCAATACGTCTTGACGTCTTGGCTGATCACTTACCGAATTCTAATGTCAGCTCCCTTGTCAAAAGTCTACCGTATGGCGTGATAATGTTTGCACCATTGAGCACTGACAAATTTTGAAAAAATGCGGTATCGGTATTCATAGAAGCTATTTCTGAGGAGTCTTAAACACTTGCTGCAATTGCGGACTCCACACGATTCCGGAACGCACGGCAAGTCCTAATTATCGCCAGCCTGGAGCCATGTCTCAACAGGCGCGGGTCAATGTTCGTCTGAAGCTTGCAGTACTCGGGTGACGTGTAGAACAGGCCTTGGCCTTAGAATAGAACGCGCCAAACTGAGTTATCCAGCAATTCAAGATCGGGGCTGGATGGTGGCCACATATCCCAGAACGGTTAATGTTCCTGCAACCACTTCTGATTGCGGTTCGAGGCGTGACACGGAGCTCCGTCTGGTGGAAATACAACATTTGGCTTCGGGATGTACTGCTCTTTGATCCACGGAAGAGCATACGTGTCGTATTCCAATATTTCAAGACTTATTTATACGCGACTGTTCTGGGCAAAGATCGATAACTGAATAACCTCGTTACAATTCCGTTGCCAGTTCTTCTCTTCAAAAGCTCTCGGTATATCCTGTGAAACAAGTATTGCGTTTTGTTAATTGCGCTCCAACGCATTTGTTTCATTCCTTATTTTCGAGGTTTCTTTTTGTCATTACATTTCGTGGTATACATTTACCGTGCATCATGCTATAATTCATTTCAAAGCTTTCGCATGAAATATTTCACCAGCCAGCTGTCATACAGAACAACAAATGGAGAATTCTTCATTATTTACTTCTGCCTCTCCATATTGACAGTTTGTTTATGTACAAGCTATGTTATTGTATTATTTGCTACAATACGTACTTAAAAATCTCATGTAGACCTCCGTGTTTACTTTGCCGGCTTTCTGGAATGAACACTGGGTTCATTTTTTTGCCATCGAAAGCCAACAATCCAAACATCATAACCCTAGCAGGATAGTTGGTCACGTTTTTATGCTCGTCGGCCATGCTTTTGCGGAGAACTAGTATAGCAAACACAGGATCGTATATGATAGCGGATAAGTATGGAGCGATAAACGTACGTTTCCATGAAGTAATTGAACATGTACGATTCGCTCCACTTGTACTTATATCCGCTATCACGATTTTGTTTCAGGATAGCGCCGGTTCGATTGACCAGGATCGACTGAAAGGTTAACTGATTATTTCGCTTGAGGAAGTTCAAGATTTTCTTACATCGCTCGCCTCGTAGCTTCCGGATGCGGTTGGTAATCATGTAAGTTTATTTTTCTGTGCCCTCGACTTCGCCCCGCAATGTTCCTTTGCGATCTTCCGTGCCGTAAAGTCGCGGATCCCATGTATTCCTTCGCCATTTGCTTCATTGAACGCACTGGATTCGCCCGAAACTTCCTTATGATGGTAGCGATAACCCTCAGAATCCGAGCTGACCTCGGACGACCTGTGGTCACCTTCACGGATAGTTGTCCTTTCTTTTCTCTGGATCTACAACCCTTTTCACGGTCCACCGGAACACTGGCATGACGATTGATATGTCTTTCTGTGACATTTGCGCGTGGGACAAATCACGAATACGCTGCCACTACGTCATGGTGCAACCAGCTGCTGGAAAGTCCTGAAGAAAATGAATATATATTTTTGGACAGGAAGTACTAGTACACCGGTCCCAAGCTCGGTCTCAAGCTGATTGAGTCGTCCCTAGTAACGTAATTCACACCAACACACCCTCAAATATTCTGTCAAAATAACAAAGCGAATCAAAACAAAGCCAAGATACTGGGACCGAAAGGTACTGAAAAGCGCAAGAGTTATAACAAGGTGCAGAGTGCAAGGTGTACTTTGGAACTGGTGGCTCTACAACAGTGAACCAAATCGCTAGTTTCATATTGATTGTTGGTGCAACGGTTAAACTAAGGAAATTGTTTTTTTTTAACTCTCCAGCCTACTGTGATATAAATTGCAGCTTAGAAAATCTACACACTAAGAAACTATGAGTTTTTAACGAGACGTAATTCAGGTTTGTAAAAAGTCGGGAAACGTAAAGAAAGATTTCGTGTGAAATTATGTCTTCTGAAACTGGCACATACGCAATTCGACGAATGATGTGTTCGATTGAGTTTATTTTCTCATCTCTTTCAACTCATTCTTATGTGTTGAAGGACGCTTGTATGTGTCGGTCTCGGGGGACAGGAATTTACATGGCATTTTGGTGAGTGTAGGCATTGTATGCACAGGTGCAACGGGAACCTTATTTTAACGATGGGGCAAACATTAGCACGCATACGGTACTAGGAATGCATTTTTTCTATTACATATTTCACCCGTAGTGTAGTCCAAATTCATACAGGAAAGCGGCAGGACGCCGAGCTCCATTTCATTTGCTGAATGATTGTCGGTAGGTATTTGAATCTATCGCTTATAAATGTCCAGTGTAGTGTAGTGGCCCCAATTGCATAAACAAATTTATCAATTCTCGAACGATTGACTTCATGGCGCATCATATTTTTCCTAACCGATTCAGTACGATGATTAAAATTCTGCTGTACAAATTCGGCTCTTAGAGTTACTGAGGAGTTTTGTTCTGCGAACTTTTTCAAAATCACCTGAGATAATCTAGATCGTCTAAACTGTCCTTGAGTTCAGATCTTGGTGGTGTACATGATCAACAAGGCTTTTGAAAAGGTGTCCTTTGCGCTTATGACATCCTCAGGGGACATAATTGCAGCATTATAGTCATATTACAGTATTATCACAACATCTACGGCCGTACAAACTATTCTTGAGTTTTGGTCGTGGTGTTATTAATGATCAACTAGGTGAATTACGAGGGATACATCGTACTTATGAGTTGCAAATGCTCCATTGGACATCATTTCACATTTATAGAGATATTACAGTATTCTCAGAACATCTACGTGAACTTCCAACTATTCTTGATGTTTTCATTACCAACAAAGTAGAGCACCGCAAGACATCATTTCAAAATTATAGCCACATTAAAGTATTCTCAGAATATCTATGGCACTCCAAACTATCCTTGAGTTAAGAACATGATGTATTGTATGGTTGGCAATTTACGAGGTGAAATTTTTCAAAGTACGTAATTTCAATATGCTGTCTGAAATTATGTTTTAACCTTTCTAAGGTGACGGAATTTCTCAGAAGCAGATAATTTGCCATCAACATGAGCGGCTCTAGGAGGGGACAGTAATGTCTTACTAGACCGAAGAAATGAAGAGAAAGTATTGATAGTTCCGTTAGAGTACGGCAGGCTGTGAAATTGAAAAATGCAAGTTTCAACAAGCGCAAGGAATTTGAACGGTAGTATGCCATTGAACACATTCTTTTACCAAGCTACACCAGATGCAGGGTAGGCAAGGGGAAGGATACTTCCTTGACTGGCTTTCTAAGATATTGGGGTCAATTATGAACCATGGCGCAACTTTAATGTACGCGATCTTTCTTATTTTTCAACCCATCGGGCTGACATTTTTGACTTTTAGTATTTTATGGAATTCTTAATTTTTGTATAAAACATATTTATTTAATCAGTTTAAGGTGGTGGTACAAAAAAACACATAAGACATCAGGGTCAATATTTACCCGGATTTAAACCCGGCGTAGAGTTTCTAAATTTTAACCTAGAATATTTATGATATTTATGTCCCATTTGAAAGGTTTTAGTCCCAAAAATGCATAGCAATATAAAAAATCTGGTTCCGATAACCCCCGGGAATCAGTTTTACCTGTGTTAACAGAAGTGCTTATAAAACATTCCAGACTCATTGCGAGACGTCTTGATAAAAGTTTTCAATGCATGAATTGTCTTTTGATATTATCATATTAGTTCCAAATCGTGCTGCAGAGATGGTGCTGTAGCCTCTCCTTGCCAAATGGAGCTCTTGAGAACTGCCGTCTAAGACAAACTTGTTTCGAATTTAAAATGAAGTCATTTGACATTATCAAATAAGTTAGGGATTTTGCCACCGAGATGGCGCAGTATTTTTTTTCTCAAACTAAGCATTACAGAGTTGCCGTCTTGAGTAAAGTTGATGAGAATGTAAAATATAGTCACTAGACATTATTAGATTAGTTCTAAATTGTGCTTCAAAGATGGCGCTGGGGTCTATCTTTGCAAAATTAGGCTCTAGAGACTTGCCGTTTTCAGCATAGGTTCAAAATTCAGCAGTTCAGTATCTCTGCGGAAAGATCTGGAACTAATGTGATTATCTGACAAGACGACACATGACATACTGAGAAACTTTGACGAAGGCGACAACTCCCTAGAGCTTCATTTGGCTAAAATAGACTGCAGCGTCATCTCTGCAACATATGTGTGAAAAGTTACTTTTTGCGTGACATAATTAATGGACGTTCCTAAAGAGTTGAAATATCATGACCTGAACTGAAGAATAGTTTCGAGAACCAGAAGATATTTTGAGAATACTGTCATATCAGCGCCAACATTTGATTAGGGCGAATCTGCTTTTGTAAACAAACACTTTGTCTGCTATTTTATCGGAAGTTGAATTCAATTCCTTCTAATTGAATATATCAACGGATAGAGATCCTCTTTCTTAACGAGTGTTTAATTTGTATTTGTGACCTTGTGTTCAAGAGAAAATGACTACGAAAGCCATTGTTTACAAAAGCAGATTCGCCCTAATTTAATGTTGACGCTGATATGTCTAAAAAGCCGTAATGATATCTCATGAAGTTATTATCACCTATGTGTACAGTGGAGACTCCTAAAACTACCTAGTTGATCATCAAGATTTGATCTCAAGGATAGATTGGAGTACCTTAGGTATTCTAGAAATACTGTAGCATGTCTTTTACAGTGTAATGATTTCCCGTGGAGCTATTTCAACTCTTAAATATGGTGGAAACATCGTAAATAGTCTTTTTGATCATGAAGAACATCAAGATCTGAACTCAATGATAGTTTTTAGTACCTTAAGTGTTCTAAACATACTGTAATATGTCTATTATAGTGTTATTACGTTCTGTGGAGCTTTTTCAGCACATAAGTACAGTGGATTCATAGTAAAAAACCTTGTTGATCATGCAGAGCATCAATATCTGAACACAAGGATAGTTTGGAGTACCTCAGGTATTCTGGAAATATTAAAACATGTCAATTACAGTAATATTATATCCCGTGGGGCTTTTTCAAATCATAAGTACTGTGGAAACATCGTAAATAGGCTTGTTGTTAATGTATAACATCTAGATCTGTACTTATGGATAGTTTGGATTACCTTTAGTATACTAGAAACACTGTTATATGTATGTCTATTACAGTGTTATTATGTTCCGTGCAGCTTTACCAACTAATAAGTATGGACGAGACATCATGAATCTCTTTATTGATCATGAAGAACATCAAGATCTGAACTGCAGGGGTATTTGAAAGGTCTAGAACAAGTAATGGCTCCTAATGGGTTTTTTTCCACATGCTTAAACATGTAGACCATAAATTATGTTGAAATACAGTGTAGAAAAAAGCAGCATTAAATCGGTTGAAGAAGGAAAGTAAAGGCGTTGATTTCGGTCCATGTCTTGATTAGTTCGATATGTGGGGCCCATGTCGTCTTCCTGGTGTGACGAACCAGCCTTGGGCACGTAAATACGAAGCAACAACAACAACACACGTGGCCACTGCAAACGACGAAGCAGCGGTGCCAGGCATTTTCTATATAGTAGTATAGTGCCAAAGCGATCAACGCGGAACATGCCGCTCCAAGAGTTCTTGGAACGTTGATCGTGCTGGCGCACAGTGGGACCAATCTTCAAAAAGACAGTCAAAAACCACTTTTTAAAAGTGATCCAAAGTGAACCACAAACGACAACAATACGGCTCGTCGAAAACCCGCACTGACGAAACTACCCATGCATCATAAATCATAGTAACCCACTGAGTCAGCAGACAAAATTTGACAGCTCTATCGGTCGAAATCTAACGGTGATGGCAAAAAACGGTGAAGCAACTCTGTTCAGAAGTGTGCGCGTTCAAAGAACGGCACCCCACCGCGTCGAAAACGGACATCTTCAGCATTTTTGCACTATTAGACAACAATCAGAGCACCGACAGAAAGCGAATCCGGACGGCCGACGACCCTGAGCGACAGGAAGCTCCAAAGGATGCTGAAGAGGAATACCGAAGGCAAAAGTGGCGTGCGCGCTTGGCCGGGAGGTCGGTTCAACCGGACAAACAGTGAAAAAGTACCATGGCAAACATGAACATACATGTCAAGAACTGGAAGTCGCGTCCACTGGTTTCGGAGCTGCAGGCAATGACGCAGCAGCAGCGGTTGAGTAAGATGGTCAACTCGATTTACCCGGCGAATCGCGACGTGACGGTGGTGATGGACGACGAGACCTATCTCACCCCTGGATGGCAACGACACTTCGTATTTTTCTTCCCCCACGAAGAAAGTGGAGCTCCGGGTTGAAGTTCATTCAACAAACAAGTTCCCAAAGAAGGTGCTGCTGTGGCTGACATGTGGGGATGTCAAAGCCGCTCTTCTTTTGCTCCAGATTGAACGAGGAAATTTATCGAACCATATGGACAGCTTGTAATGATCACTTGAAGATGCGATGGGAGACCATTGCCCTGATATTCCCAAATGTAGCACACTGTAAAATGTTCTTAACTTCTATAACAAGCGTGATGGAATTCGGTAAACGAGTGGAAACTCATCGGGAATGATCTCTCATAACGCATCCGTCGAACCATTCTGAACGGCCGTTGTGAGAATATCACCGTGAAAATCTCACATGCGCATAGCGTGTTACCAATCACTAATGCTCTTTTTCTGTTCTTTGTTCAGTTCTAATACCATGTGACATCCTAAAGTAAACTCTTCAAAAGCAGAAACACAGAGACAACACAGAGCAATAAGTAAAGAACGGTATAAACCCTTACCAATTTTACTTTCAGCCAAATTTTCTAACACAATAGCAATAACTGAACACTACAAAATATACTGAATATCTAGACTAATATATAACGGGAAAGAGAGGGACCATCAGGGCACCCAAGTGAAACGATTTGGATTGGGAGCATGGGACTGCCTCCTCCCAATTGTTAACATTTTGCGGAACGAGGGCGTTCTCTTCTACCCCATCTATTGGGTTCATTCGGTCAATCGAGGGCTCGATTCTAATGCTGTGGTTGTGAACTTGCTTTTGGAAGGAGATTCTTTTCCCTATAATCACGGGTTTCACGTAAGTGTATCGCCTTACGGGCCCACCCAAACGTGTTTGGTCCTTCATACAGGAGCTTGATGATCACAAACAACAATAGAATCCTGATCAAATCGTTTTTCAGATTATTCCACTGCTATGGAAAGGTACCTTGCTACAAAAGATGGTAGTATCTCATCGTCATCGTCATCGTCATCGTAGGGTTGTCGCCAAGCGCATAGCAGAATACAACCAGAAAAATGTGAACCCTCGAAGCGTATGGATACAAACACTGGATATAAATTAATTCAAGCATTATTTGGCATGTTTTGGGTTGGTCATCATCATTTTATTTTTTGTTATTCCCGAAGTTTATTAGATTCCCCATCACTGCAGGAGATGAACCGGCAGAAGATAAACAGTGTACGGAAGACCGTCAACTCTCCCAACGACTTCCAGCTGCGAGCGATTCCAATTTTTTTGGGAAAACCTCAATCGGAGGACCTTTTAGCATTAGCATTAGCATTAGCATTTACGTTTGCACACCTCGTGGATGGAGCTACGATGAGGAATAATTCGTTGAAGACATTGCATGTCACCATGAAACGAAACCTAATTACGGTTACTGTTGCGTTTCTTCACGCAATAATCTCCACGAAGACACTCCTCGATCGCTCACCTGGCCACGTCCATGCAACCGTTGGTGATAGGGAGGATTTGGTATCTACCTTAAGAAGTCACGGGGAACCCACGTAGCCTTCAGTAGATATCAAAGGAAAAAGGAAATTAATAGTTGAAGAGAATAGATAAACAGAATGCCCTGTTTGGTGTACAGAACAAAAAAATATTCAAAAATGGTCGTTGGGAGCATCTAGTCTAAGAAGGTTAAGTGATGCTCCATTTCTCTTCAAACGGTTGGGACTTTAGCATTAACTATAGTCCTAGCACCCTATGGCTTATGGTTATAGCGCCATTACTCGCTCTCTGAAAAGAGAAGAAAGTCACCGAGATAAGCCTATCCACTTCCATTTAACATTACGCCAAACATATTGAGTGTCGTAGAACCACTTCTCTCTGCCTTACAACAGTTTGAAAATTTTATAATTATACTGACATCCATTGCCGAAAGTGCTGGAAACCCAAACAACCTTCATAGACGTTCCAGAGATAAAAAATATGACGAGTTTCAATACTTTATTTGTGGAATGGTTATATGTATACAATATGATTGATTAAAATTGAGTTACTGGAAATATTACTTACCAATATCAGGCTGGAATTGGAAAATCACGCTCTTTCTCTCATTCATTCATAAATACAGCACACACACACTTCCACTCACACATTCACATATTCATGGTTTGTAAATAGTTTAAGATTGAACCAAATCGTCAAAAAACTTATGTACGATTAAAAAAAAAAAAAAAATTCCCCCGCTGCGCAACACACGTTACGGGAGCTAAAACTCTACTGATATTAAAAATATACAAAGTAAAAACTACTTAGCTGATTTCCTTTAAATTACGTGTCCGATCCAAAAAGCCCGATCAGGCAACTAGCATCGAGCAATGCCCATGACCTCCAGCTGAAGACCACGGGTATCGTTTAATCGCACAATTTCTTCATAAGCCGACTAGACACATGAAAGATTTCCTAGACTGATTCCACGCCAAATCGGTCGGTCACCAAACTCAACTATCTTCGATTTTGATGAAACTTGGTACACGTCTTCGGTATGTTGAAAAAAAAAATCCACTGGTGTTAAGATTATTTTGATTCAAGAGTAACTTTTGAGATGGGTGTATGTTTTTTCCAACATTTTACTTGAAAAATCGTAGTTCAAAAACCATTACATTTAGAGAAAAACTTTATATGGGGGAGTTGTAGAGAACTAAAAAGGCTTTGTAAAAAAAATGTACACTGAAAAAAAAAAAAAATTTTCATAAAGAAAAATCGAAAATAAATACTAAAAATCAAATATAAAAAAAACATATTTTTAATATTTTTCAAATTTGTTTTGTGGAAATTTGAGAAAAAAAGACACGTTTTGAAAAAAACTCTAGGATGGACGCTCTTATAATAAAAAAGTTTTCCGAAGAGCGAACTTTGGTGCATATTTCAAATTTTGGTTATTCATTATTATAAATGAAAATTAATTATACAATATGATTTTGGAGATCATTAAAAACAATAATGATTATAATGATAAATCACCTGAACGCAACCGTTTTCGAGATTTTTCGGATTTTATTTCAATAGAATGAAAAAACATCAGAAAATTCGCTCTTTTCTTAAGTTAATCGAGATTTCCACCAGAAATGATAAATTTTCCAAGATCTTCATATTATAACGTTCACATTACTCTAATGTCCTCTTTTCTTTTGATATCAGGATGATAAGAAGACTCATTTGAAAAGAACAAGATAAATAGCACTATTGTTTTAATATTGCAATCAATATATTTATAATTGTTTTATGGCTGTATCGGTCGGGCCGCTCAGAGAATGAAGGGAGCGAATTTGCTAAAGCGATGAAAGTAACAGCGAGATAGATGTCGCAGGGCGACAAGTGTGAAATGGACAGATGATGAAATTATGCGGAGGGTCATATAGAAGAAGCATATTAATCGAACTGCTGACTATTTTGCCAAGCTCCAACGATGTTAGAGGTCGGGTGTAGTGTGTGAAAACTACACTCCGAACAGTTCGGTGATGTAGCGATGAAAGTAACACATATTGTTTAAGGTAGGTAGACAAATAGCAGCTATAACGTATGTCAGGTATATCTTCTCATAAAAAAAACAGCTAATGTACGCTGCCTGTAAACTACCAGAGATGTTTTATACCTGCATTTCCAAAGGTACCACAGCCAATATATATGCTCATACATAGTCGCATTCATCAGTAAAATCTATCTGAGTGAACTGAAAATGGAGTTTAACATGAAGAAGTGTTGTATGCCGTTTCCCACTAAACGGTGCTCAAAAAACCTTCGTAAATTAACCGAACAAAATGTCAAAAAACTCAAGTTTATGGGCAAAACACATTTGGACACTTCTTTGATGATTTGTGATAATTGTCGTTTGCATTTAAATAGAACGGAACAATCCCATGCTGCAATTTCGGAGCCTAGTGAGAAACCATCAATTACTAACATTATGGATCCACAACCATCTACATCACGGCAAGTAGACTTGTATGGTCTCGAGGAAACGCCATCGGCAATATCATTAATGTCAGTGCCATCTGATAGCAGTGTGCAAGATTATTCAAGGCGCCATAATATTGAGCTATTTAACAAGGGCGTAGCTGGAATCAACGTTTCGCCAATATCGGCTAAAAAGTTCCTGAACGTAAATTATGCCCGCAAAAAGTTCAAAGATGTTTCAAACGGCATTCGGACACACATATTTGGGGATCAAGCGGAGGAGAATGACCTGGAACAATTGAAAGTGAAAGCAGCCGAATATGACGAAATAATCGCGCAGCTAAAGGACCGGTATGCTGATCCAGAAACTTCGAGGGACGATCAAGTAAGGATACTTTCGGTTTTACCACAATCTTGGACAAATCAAAGATTAATGGCAGAATTTGGAATAACAAACAAGTACATCGTATCACAAGCTAAATTCCTTGCAAAGCACGATTCATAATATATATAAAAGCAATCAATAGTTTATATAATGTTTATGTAATATTATCAATGACCGAGACTAATAAATGGTATATATAAATATAAATCCAACCATAATTCATTATTTTTGTCTTATAACTTTAAGTGAAGCTTTTTCAATCGACGAGCTGTTAAGAGTAAGTAAGAGGCACATACATGTGTTTTAAAAAGGCTAAAAACACAAGAGAAACAATCGTTAGCTATTGTTGTTTTAATATCACGAGTAATTTATGAAAAGGGCGTATTTTTTGAGGTTTTGAAATTTTATTGAAAGAAAATCAGAAATATCTTGAAAACGGTTGCGTTTACGTGGTTTATCATTATGATCATTATTGTTTGTAATAATCTCCAAAACCATATTGTAACATCAAAATTTATTTATAAGAATGAATAACCAAAATTTGAAATATACACCAAAGTTCGCTATTTGAAAAACTTTTTATTATAAGAGCGTCCATCCTAGAGTTTTTTAAAACGTGTCTTTTTTCCTCAAATTTCCATACAACAAATTAAAAAAATATTAAAAATATGTTTTTTAGATATTTTATTTTTAGTAATTATTTTTGATTTTTCTTGATGAAAAAAAAATTTTTTCTGTGTATATTTTTTAAGAAAGGCTTTTTAGTTCCCTACAATTCCCTTATATAAAGTTTTTCTCTAAATGTAATGGTTTTTGAACTACGATTTTTCAAGTAAAATGTTGGAAAAAACACATACATACATCTCAAAGTTACTCTTGAACCCAAATTATCTTAACACCAGTGGAATTTTTTTTCCAACGTACCGAACTCATGTGCCAAGTTTCATCCAAATCAATGATGATCGGGTATGATTTTGGGATTTCCGGCACATTCTGGATGGAATCCTCCCTACTCTTATCCAGAAAATTCATCACCGCAGCCAGAGCAACCAAGATTGCACCGGTACCAACTAACTTGACTAGCTGCTCTTCCGGAGAACCTGGCAAATGCGACCGACGACAGAAACTATTATGATTCGGACAGGACTTCTTCTTTGTTTGTGTATAATGGCTTCTCGCTCTTTCTTCGTCAGCCTTCACAACACAGTTCAAAACACACTTCCTCACAGAAATATTAAATATTTGAAAATGAATTCGTGGAAAAAAACGGGGAAAAAATGACGAGCTCCTTGAAAAGCCAGCCGACCGCAGGACTTAAAGCCTCCCTAGATTCCCGGGAAAACCTCAATCGGAGGACCTATTCCAATAATGTCGTGACCAACACGAGAGGGATGTAAGCTGATCGCCAAGGCCACGAAAGAGCATAATCATGACCACTGATTTGCCGAATCCGATCGTTATTATCACAAAAAATCAACCAGATGATGCTTGGGACTAACATACATCCTCAATGTGCTAAAAACCAGTGATCCCAAACTAAGGCATGCTACGAAAAAGAAGAATCCGCAAACCTGGAAAAGGTCTACCGGACATTGCTGTCGTCTCGCGGTGGAGATGCTCTTGATTTGCTGCAAACTCTTTTAGACAGTTCGTTCTTCTAAATTCCCCTTCTGAACCACGGACACATGTGGATTTTAATTTCCTCAATAGGAAAAATAATACCCTAACGTGAGGGAAAGGGTTCTCATCCGCTGCCCATTTTACCCAACGGCTTGTTCGCTCTCACGCAGATAATTAGGTCGACGAATTAAAAGAAAAAAAACTAGTCACGGGCAAGTTTACCGCTCGATGCCGATTTAATTAAAAACTGCAACCGCCTCTGATCCGAGCCTGTTGCTCTATGGCACCGCACCTCATATCCATCCGAATGGCGATGAGTGCAGAAAGGTAAGCGATTTTTTGTATCTTCCCCTAGAACCATAATCTACTTATCCCTTTCGCTCGGATCGTTCCACGCTCAATACGTCCTTTTTAATTTACTGGAAACTTTTCTATTGCTCGGCTTTCTTTTTCAATTGAATGAGAGGGAGAACGAACGGTTGGTCGCCCGACGATGATGAAGCGGCCAGCACAACTCCCAACAACTGTCCATTTAGCAGCCGATGGAAACTTTGCCGTCTGTCCCTAGCATGGGAATCTCCTCCGTCCTTGGTGTGAACAGTTTTCAAGTGATTTAAAAAAAACTGATAGTATACAGAGAATGAAAGGGAAAACTTCCACGTCGTCGCAATGGCATCACATGAACTTACGGGTGAACGGAGGTGATGCGATTTTTCTGGTGAATTGTCCCGAACGTTAGATTTGAAGACCTGTCACCGTTTAAATTCGATTTGGACGTCAAGGGCTGTCAAATGAGTTAAGAGCACTCTTCGGAATATCCCCTCAAAGTGTGACGAACTAAATGGATCCTACCCTAGTAGAAACCTTCGTTTTAACGAACAATTCCAGATGGGATAAGGTCTGTATCCGCAATAATCCGGACACCTCAAAACATGAATAAAACATAAATTTCGCATTATATTTCCGTCGTAGTTGTTTATTTCAGATTCATGTAGGATGTGTTTTAACAATTCGTGGAGACAAAACATAGTTATTCAGTATTTGCATAAATTTTTCGAACTTGCGCTTAACTCCGTCCATTAGGGTTTGTACAGACTCTTAAGAAATCGTAGAAGCCGTCTTTGTCCACAATTTGCTGGAAGTGTTTGATGTCTTTGATTCCTTGCTTCTTTCCAGAAAGCTTCCGCTTTATCAGAGCCCAATATCTCTCGATTGGTCGTAGCTCTGAGCAATTTGGCGGGTTTGAGGTTTTGGTACAATGTTCACTTGATTTGCTTGGTACCACTCCATCACAGTTTTAGCATAGTGGCATGATGCCAAATTGGGCCAGAACAAAGGTTTTCTTTGTGACTTTTGATGAAGGGTAGCAATCGCTTCTGCAGACACTCTTTCTGATAGAACTCCTTGTTGATTGTGCCTGTAGTGTACGAGAGATTTACTCTTTTTGCCACACGTGCAAATTGTTTGCCCCACAAGGTATTTTTGGGAAATTTCGATGCCTTCTTCGTTTTGAAATGCTCAGCTGTAGCATTTCTGGCCATAGCAGAATAAAAAGCCAGTCCTGGAAGCTGCTTGAAATCCTCCAGGACATAAGTTTCATCGTCCATAACAACGCATGAAAACTTCGTCAAATATTCGCATCAACGTCGAGCCCGTGATTTTGCTGCCAAGTTCTGTTGTCGTTGCGATTTGGAACTGTTTTCACTTTGCCGACTTGGTCCCAAACGTTGTTTTGATTTTGGACAAAACCAGGCGACATCCTATTTACGAGCCGCCGTTCGAATGGAGAGATTTGGGTTTTCGTAATTATCCTTTTCACCTTTCGGTCCAAGACAGGATCAGCGCGTTCAATGTTCTTGTCACTTCTCGGTTTCTTCTCCACCGTCAAACGTTCCGGAAATGATTTGAGCACATCATGATCAGTGGATTTAGGCAAATCCGATGTTTTTGCAAGGTCTCGTATTGACAAGTCATGATTCACCGTACGCCCGTACAAAATTCGCGCACTTGTTTTCTTTCGTCGCCATCTTGAATACTAAACATGAAATGTATACACCAATCCTAGTCTTTTTCATCATACACTCTCAGCTATACCACAGTGAAATTTTTCATTCCTACGTGCAATATTTCAAAAGTTACAATGATTTGCAGGTGTCGAATTAATGTGGATACAGATTTACGTTCACCTTTACAAGTTGAAAATCGAGCAACTGACATTTGCTCGGTTGTCAGATGTTGTCCGCTTTATTTTTTAAATTTTATGTATTGTTTTTCTTTTTAAGCAGTTCCACGCAATGACAAGATTTAAACTACAATTACAGTGTAATTTTCAGTTTCAAAGATTATATACTTACAAAAACATAACATAAAAGGTGTTCCGATCAAAATTTGGTAAAACAGTAATCATTATAATACAGCAACGAAAACAAAGCCAATATAACACGCTAGATGCTGTTTATTCACGACTGAAGCATCTGGCGCTTGTGCACTGCTATAGTTCGAAGATATTTTGCTGGAGTACATTAGGGTGTCCCTAAAAAATAAGTTTTTTTTATTCTAACTTTTTAGTTTCAATTCTTAGGAAAAAATAATCTTCGGGCAAAGTGTAGAGAAAAATATGATACAAGTTTTTGCTGAACTAAGTGTATAAGTATATTTTATTGTTTAAAATTTGGAGGTAATTTTAACGAAAAAAATGGCCGATTTTAAGCAGTCCCCGCGTGTTATTGCCCCAGAAGTACCCAGGCTCATTCATATAGCATTATGTTCTTTGATACCCATTTAAACAAGAATTTGATGATTTTTGGCCAATTCTCGCCTAAACAATCATAAGGCCAAAAAGAACAATCTGATTTTTTTAGATAAAAATAACTCGTACCTTTTGAATCACAAGCAGTATTAAAAAACTTTGTTCAGCAAAAATGTGCGTTATAACGTGTTTAGTATATTTTGATTGAAGATTACTCAATCCTAAAATGAGAAACAAAAAAATTAAAATGGAAAAACTCGTTTTTAAGAGACACCCTGACATAAAGCAGAAAAATAGCTCTATCATGGTCGAATGAAGAGATAGAAAAATGGTGTCTGAAACAAAGTTGCTTGAAATTATATTTCCTACAAACTTGCTGTTGACATTACCCTTCTATTGTGTTTCGTTCAAAGTTTGAAACTACGCAAATTATCAGTAAAGTTTGAAACTACCAAATTATCACCACAAGATGGACAATTTGTTCAGATACAACTTTGTAGAAAACACCAACGTAACCCTTAGGAGTTATTAATTTCACCCTGAAAAAAAGGCTTTTCCGACCACTGTGCATCGTCGTGTACAACTTTCGCGATCGTGCTTTGGCCGACGTGTTTTGTCTATTGTCGCGATTCGGAGTCACCACTTTCTTGTAAGTCGCCAGTCCAGCTTCTTTTTGAGCTCTGTCAACGGTTGAAGGCAAAACTCTCAGCTTCTTTGCGACATCTCGAGAGGAGAGGTTGGGGTTCCGCTCGATATGGCGAGCAGCTCTTTGTCGTCGCTGTGGCCTCCGCTTTCGATTCTCGATCCAGCTTTCTGGCTGTCGACACTTTTAATACGTTGGTAACGATTGGTTAGCCACATTCAACAATTTCGCCAACTTGGCGTGAGGTAGTTTAGAACTCTCGGCCATGCACGAGCAAAATGTTGATGCGTTGCTTCTCTTCCTCCGATGACATTTTGATAACTGAAGTGCTAATCTCAAAATCAAAATAAAGGCATGATACTACACGCACACATATTCAAAATGAGGGATGTGCACAAAATTTTGAATGCACGATGACAGGAAATGCTAAAGTTTATGGTCGACTCAAATCCGATCGAAACACCTTTAGTTGCCGGACTCTGCACTAATGTGAATTTTATGTTCATTTTTCAACGGATAATCCGAGGCTCTCTTCGAAACTAGAACAATCCTAGTAAGATCCTACTTCAAGAGGCGGACTTCAAGTATCCTTCAATCAAAATTTGTATTGAGCCGCTCGCTATTTTGACATTTCAAGTGAAGGCTTGATTCTAACAGTGGATTGTAGTCCGATTGCAGTAGGCTATCGTTCCTGGCTATCTGGGATTGTGCTGGTGACCTGAGTTTCGACGAGTATCAACAACAACGAGTTATTTGTTCTGCCAACTTCTCAGTGAAATAAAAAAAATCCCCGCTCGGCACATTATTCCTCATAAAAAGCAGTCGTTAAACAACCCACGCCAGCACAGAGTTACTGCCACAAGCGCGACCAGTCCCTGCTCGTTGCATGTAATTACGCCCTTCTTCCCCGCCATGCTGGTTAATTGAACCATAATTTCGACCGCAAGCGCAACCACCGCTCAGGAACATCATTGTCTGCCCTTATCGGAAACCGCAAATCCTCAGCCCGCAAATCCACCCTCATTTTCGGGAATGTCAAGCTCGGTGTCGGTATCAATTAGTTGACCAAGGCTGCGGTTTGGTATTTGGGAAGGTAATCACTGCCCGGAGATGAAAAATGCCAACGCAGAAAGATGCGTAGCCTGTCGCTGCAGAACGGTGTCCCCACTTCAGTAACCGGTGCGGTCCCGGACGAAACAAAAGCGGCGGCAATGATAACTGTCATCAGTGTCTTCACTGCTGTACGGCACTGCGAAAGTGCACGGTAGTTCTTCAACGCTGGATTATGTACACCA
>JASCZW010012125.1:0-29542 GCA_034211315.2 Aedes japonicus
ATCTTGCGTTAACGCTTCTGGTCGGTGTGAGGTCGCAACGTAGCGAAGAAAATCATTCGAGAATGCATCCTCTGTTTTCGATGTAAAGATTGGACTCGGAAAAAAATGCGACACTTTGTTTTGGGTGTAACTTTTTATCGCGTGGGTGAAAATTGATGAGAGTTGAATAATACTAGTTTTGACTGTTATGTTTATGTGTGCAAAATTTTATCGCGATTGGTAAAGTGGTTTTCAAGATGCATTCGAAACAAGAAGAGCTACGCCAGCAAATCTTGGGCGTGGTGATCGATAATCCTGGTCAGTTGCACAGATGGATCGGCAAAAGGCTTGGAATTCACCATTCCACCGTGTCTGGCGTTGTGAAGATGTTCCAGGAGACAAAAATTATAGAGCGGTGCGCTGAAAGCGGCCGAAAACCGAAAACGGTATACCCAGAGAAGGCGTGGAAGATAAGGCAGTACTTTAAGAATAACCCGACGCGTGGCCAAAAAGGTCAATCCGTCGAAGTTGTTCGTCCAGCAGACCATTAAGCAGGCTGGGCTACATGTTTTTAAGGTCAGAAACGCGCCAAACCGGACTGGCACGAAAAACACGGTGCCGAAATTGCGTACGCGGAAGCTGTACCGTGAGTGGCTGTACTGTGAGTCTCGTCCCGCATGGAGGTTCCGGAAAAGTTCCGGAAGAGAAAAATGGACAAATTCGCGAAGAAGTACCTGTTGTGGCAGGCGATCTGCGAGTGCGGACGGTACAGCAAGCTGTTTGTTACAACCGGCACCATAAACGGGCAGATTTATCGAGAGGAATGCTTGCAGAAGCGCTTGCTGCCCTTCCTCCGCTCTCACCGTGGTCCCACGCTGTTCTGGTCGGATCTCGCTTCGTGCCATTACGCCAAGCCTGTAATGGATTGGTACGAAGCGAAGGGCGTTAATGTGGTCCCGAAGGAGGCGAACCCGCCAAATACACCAGAACTTCGTCTGATCGAAAAGTTTTGGGCGATAATGAAGAAGAAGTTGAAGAAACGCGGAAAAACATTCAAAACCGATGAAGCTTTGAAGAAAAACTGGGAGAAATTGTGTAAGGAAGATGGACAAAGCCTCGCCCAAGATCTCATGAGCAGTTCTAAGAGAAATGTACGAGCATTCAGCTTGGGGAGAGAAGTTCAATAAATGACATTATGCCAGAACATTGCATAATATATAGTTCTTTAATCCCTGAAAATTTGTGAAGTGTCCGATTTAAAATGAATTTTGGTGATCATTTTGTGTGTCTCATTTCTCTGAGTCAGTCTTTAGTCCTAGAGTCATCTGCTAAACCATGAGAACTCTATGAGATGAGATGATATGTGCGAGTCACACGTTCCGGCGGTTTGGCGTAGATTGTTGCGAGTTGTTTTCCGTTTCTTTTTCGAATCGTCGTGACCCGTCGGTAAAAATACACGGCACGATCTTCTCTTTTTTCTTGTTGTTGTCGAAATCTGTACAAATCGACATGGTGCACAATCTCACGTCCGATTCGTTCAAAATTGTGCTTACAGAGTGTCTCACAATAGGTGTCACTATAACAATCTGGGATTACAGCAAAACAAATCAATTAAACCAAAGCGTTTATTTTTCATTAGAAAGATACATGTTATAGAGATAAACTATATGATTTCAATTCGAATCTTTCGCCCTTGTCCTTGATAACTTTGCGCAAAGGCTTTGTAAACCGATTGTAGCTGGTACGCACGATTTCCTGAGGACTTTGGGCCCAAATATCAATCAAATGTTTCTTGAATCGATCTAAAGCAAGCCCATTCGTAGGGTCTATATGTTGCAGCATATAACCCCAAACGAAGCAGTCAAGTGCCTTGAGATCCGGTGCAGGTCATTCTTTGCTTGTGATGGAACCGGACAAATTTTCCGCGTACCACGCTTGTGTCTTTTTGCACAAGGCTGAAGCTGAGTCCTGTTGGAAACAATATGGTATCTTCCCATGCAGCGTTGAAGCATGAGGGAGCTCATGGTTTTTCAAAACCAGCTCGATGTAATATTTAGTGTTGATTTTTATGTTAAGTTCTATGAAAAGAACAGCAAGTTTCCCTTTTCGTGGAACAACGCCCATCATAATTTTCGATACATTCTGATTGCGTTCTACAGTTAGTTTATCTCTTATTGGCAAGACTTTTGCCATACACACGATGATTTTGTGAATTGTGACTGTCCTCAAGAAGGAAGAGCTTTTCATCCGAATATATAATTTCGCAGTCACCGTGCCGAACCAAAACATTTCTGCTTCTTTGGACCCTGGCTTGCATTTGACGCTCCGTCAACCCGTGAACTCATTATTTCTTGCATTCCAAATCATGTCTGAGGAGCAGGGGACAGAAGCAGCGGACATTTGGAATTGTTTGCTCATTTTACGGTAAAGGGTGTCCACGATGAAATTGCCACACACAAAATTGATTCGCAAAATTCGAGTTTTCATCCGATTGCCATCAAATTTTCAGGGATTGAGAAATAACTATTAAACTTCATTTTAACATTTTACTCGTATTTTATTTACAGTCCATACGCAAATGCCCGCACCTTGGCCTTAACCCCGGCCATAAGATTCTGCACAACCTGTGAATCAACCGTTTTTTGCATGTAAACCCATACTTTCTTCAGTTCCTCGACTGTCTTCACTACCTTAGGTCGTTTAAGAAGGTGCTGCTTCATAATCGCCCAGTACTTCTCGATGGGGCGGAGCTCCGGAGTGTTGGGAGGGTTGAACATTTTCGGCACGAAATTGACCTTATTGTCCGCATACCACTTCAGCACGTCCTGGAGTAGTGGCATGAGGCCAAATCCGGCCAGAAGATTGTTGGGACGTTGTGGGCTCTTCAGGAGAGGAAGCAGCCGCTTCTGGAGGCACTTTTTATGTACACCTGTCCGTTCATCGTGTCCTGGGTCACGAAAGGTGCACTCCGCTTCCCGCACGTGCAGATGGCTTGCCAAACCAGGAATTTCTTCGCAAATTTGGACATCTTCTGAGTGCGGACATACTCCGGAACGCTGAACTTATCCTTGGCCGTGAAAAACAGGTTGCCGGGGATCTGTTTGAAGATTGGCCTTCTGGAAAAAACTTCGGCTTAGGTGCAGCTTCTTAGCCACATCCCGAACGGAGGCGGTTCGGATTTCGGTTGAAGGCCCCAACTACGCGGGTTGTGATTTTTGGTGTTGTACGGAATACTTTTTCCTTCACTTCTGGGCTTCCGATCGGTGGTCAACCGTTCCTCGAACCGCTTAATCACTCGCGACACCGTGGAATTCGCGATTCCCAACGTTTTAGCGATGGAACGATGCGAGAGATCCTTGTTCTCGTGATGAATGCGCAAGATTTTATCACGCACGAGCTGTTCTTTCGACTCCATTTCCGCGAGTTTTGATCACAGGACTTTAAAACTTGCAGGATGTAAATAATGCACTATGAACTAAATCCACCCAAATTTGCATTAAATTCTACCCAACGGTTAAAAAGTTAGAGCAATTTCATAGTGTGGCAATTTCAGCGTGGACACCCTTTAAGATACGGCCGGATTACGCCTTATTCGCTCCCTCACACATTTGATTTCGTTTGGCACCTCCTTTGTGTTGAATATGGACATTTGCAGTTTCCTTGAACCGTTTCAAGGTACACAAAACAAAACGCTTACTCACTCCGAACTGCTTAAACCTTTTGAATATTTGACGCGTTCTAATCTTATGCAAGTGTAGTTTTAAAACGTGGCTTCCATGGTAGCTGATAAATATAAATAAACGGAACTGCTTGTTTATCTTCAGCAATAAGCTGTCAAAAGAATATACTCAAAACGGGTATAATCAATTCTGCAGTCAAAATTACCCAGCTGAAATTAACCAATAATGAAAAAGGTGACACCTATTGTGAGACACACTGTAGATTTTCAGCTTATTCGGATATGTTCCAGTGGGCGTCGTTGAACTGAATTTCGTCATCACTACACAATATGCATCGCCCAGGGGTTTGCAGCAGCTTCTTGGGACAGATTTTTGTAGCAATAAGACTAGCTCTGCTTCATTTCACGGTTTACTGCAACTCTAGACGCTTCTTCAACACCACATCAGCTCTCACTTTTCATAGATGCTCGGTATACATCGTTCCGCCTTTCACATTGACCTGCCAACGCTGCCTACCTTCTTCTTCACTTCTTTCTTCTTTTCTCAATTCTTCTTCGCGGTTTCATTATGGGCAGTCTGCCATCCACTGAATTACACTTCCTGCTTGCCTCCTTTGTCCTCCTTTGATTTCTTGGACAATTATTTTAACCCTGGTGTATCGCAATCCTTCTCACCTTACGTGTATATGAGGGGCTTGTCGTCGTTCAAGCCGTTTTCCTTTCCTCATTCAGCGCTATGTTAACTCTCTGCCTAAACGTCCCATTTGGCATCTATCACGGCTGATCTGATAATCTCCACCAACCAGCAACCACTATGCTACACTCCCTAAGCAGCAAACTTTCTTGGGGAGTATCGCTGCTGGATACCGGATCTCCTTGATGTTCTTGCTGTTCCTTTCGGAGCTTGCTTCTGCTACTACTTTTAATATATTTCCCTCCATACCAGATGCTCTAGGTGCTCCAAATTGTGCTGGAGTTTAGATAGTTCGTTGCCATCAGTTCAAGCAAGACTAATGTAATGCCCCTAACATTGGATGATGTCTTCGCTTATCTGTAGTACCAGTGCACATCGTTTTCAACCTACATATTTCCATTTGTATTTGTTGTTCTAGGTGCTCCCGGTCGTTGTGGAGTTCATGTCATAAAACCTATTGAATCAACCACAGCAATAAAATAGTTCTTATGGAAGAAGTGCACTCAAACAGACTCACGGAGGCTGTGGGCATAAAAAGCAATCTGTTTTTCTCAATATTCGATATTCTACGCTTTCCAAATCATCCTGGAGTTCATATCAAATGTTCTAAAGATAAAGATAAAGATAAAGATAAAGACAAAGATAAAGATAAAGAGAAAGATAGAGATAGAGATAAAGATAAAGATAAAGATAAAGATAAAGATAATAGAGATAAAGATAAAGATAAAGATAAAGATAAAGATAAAGATAAAGATAAAGATAAAGATAAAGATAAAGATAAAGATAAAGATAAAGATAAAGATAAAGATAAAGATGAAGATAAAGATAAAGATAAAGATAAAGATAAAGATAAAGATAAAGATAAAGACAAAGATAAAGATAAAGATACAAGATAGAGATAGAGATAAAGATAATGATAAAGATGAAGATAAAGATAAAGATAAAGATAAAGATAAAGATAAAGATAGAGATGAAGATAAAGATAAAGATAAAGATAGAGATAAAGATAAAGATAGAGATAAAGATAAAGATAAAGATAAAGATAAAGATAAAGATAAAGATAAAGATAAAGATAAAGATAAAGATAAAGATAAAGATAAAGATAAAGATAAAGATAAAGATAAAGATAAAGATAAAGATAGAGATAAAGATTAAGATAGAGATAAAGATAAAGATGAAGATAGAGATAAAGATAAAGATAAAGATCAAGATATAGATAAAGATAGAGATAAAGATAAAGATAAAAATAAAGATAGAGATAAAGATGAAGATAGAGATAAAGATAAAAATAAAGATAAAGATAAAGATAAGAGATAAGGATAAAAATAAAGATAAAGATAGAGAACGAGAAAAAGAAAGAGAAAGGGGGAGGGAAATGGTTTGTTGATAGTTAGGTTAAAAAAGCTTCAAAAGCCTGCCCTGTATTGTTGTTACCACGTGGGAAGTTTTGTGCGTAACCAGTCATCCTCCAGAATACTTAGGTCATAATTAGTTGTTAACTTGATTGACCTGCAATCAGTTAATAACCAATGCCATGTACTCTACTCGTTTCATAAGATCTACAACACACTTTAAAAATGACCATTACCTGGACCTGAGATTGAACTATCGCGGTTTTGTTCTACATCACTTGGAACTGTGATCTTTAAGTGAAAGTCAGTTTGTGAAACAGACACAGATCCAAAAGGTCATTATCTGGTCCCCCGGAAAATGTTAAACATCTGCAAAACAAACCCACCCGTGAAAATGATCCTGAAGTTCGGCGGTTTTCATCAAAATCACTTGAAATTTTGTTCTCTGAACTTAATTTGAAATGTAAAATATCGTGAACCCAAATGGTCGCAGGGTAGTCATTTTGAAGATTCGAAACATATTCAAAAATGACCAGCACATAAATTGGCTCAAAACTTTGCACAGGAAAAATTAATGAATTTGAACAGGCGCGCAAAATTTCCCCTCGTTTTATTCCAAGCCAAAGGAGGCGTATACAATGAAATTGTTCGCAATCTTTCATGCCCCATACAACAATGTTTGCAATCTTTAATACAACACTCGATATGCAGGCGTTATCTGTATTATATATATACATGAAGTATCCCATTATTTTCTGCCAAATCTGGCATTCCCTTTATGTTTATTAGATAACGCCGAAAATTCAAAGTTTTTTTTTTATCTATATTTATGTTTTTATCTTTCTTCTTAATTGACGATCATGTCAGTTCAAAATGGTAAAATCGACGCATTCCAAGAACATCTGAAACATCCGTAAAAGAATCCTATCCTTTGAAACGATTCCTAAGTCCTGTGATTTGTTTCTAAACCACTTGGAACGGTTATCTAGTTGGCAAGGTAATTAAAAGAAAAAAATCGAAAATCTTTATTTATTTTTGTTGCGTACGTAATCCTTCTTTGACTTGAATCTTGAAATGTATACGAAGATGTCTTGTAGGATGTCTTTAGGAACCGAAACATAGCCAATTCGACAAACAGTGTATTTGATTGAATTGCTTTACTCGTTTCTTTGAACATATTCTTCTGTCCAGAAGGACGCTTACATATGTCTGTCCCAGAGCACTGGAATTTACACGACTGTGTGGTAATGTGAAGTAATGGTTTGGTAAATGGTAAATGGTAATCATGTTTTTTTCGTAGGATTCAGTAGCCGAGGAAATTCCACTTGTTCTCCCATAGCTTTTGAAATCAATTTATCGATAGAAACATTTTTGTTGCTCCAGAAATTTGTTCCATGACATTCTAGCTTCCTGAAATAGGAGGTTATAATTTAAAAAACATGTTTTTTTTCCATCTGCATCGATGATGGGCGTTCTTCCTAGCACAAAAATATGTTTTATGAATCTCAACTATTTTTTTCTCGATTTTTAAACAAGAAAAATCTAATCATTTTCACAAACCAACATGCAGCTTCACAAAGTGACATTTATGCAAAGTGACATCACTTAATTTTCAGTAACGGGGGCTCCCATTATGACATAAATCAGAGCCAACATTTGATTAGGGTAAATCTGCTTTTGTAAACAAACACTTCGTCTGCTATTTTATCGAAAGTTGAATACAATTATAGGAAAGGCTTGTAAGATGGAACACGATCCGTTTTTTGCTCGTAATATATACAACTTTTATTTTTCCAAAGTGGATCCAAAGACATCTTTCGAAAAAACAACTAAAAGGCTCCAACTTTGTCCAAGGAACTGATTATTTTTAGCCATCAAAAAAAAGTTATGGTCTTTTTTCGAAATCCATCGAAAATTGCAATTTCAAAAAATGGCTTGTAAGATGGAACACCTTTCGTGTTTTGCTCGTAACAGGCATACTTTTTATTTTTTCGAAGATCTTTCGAAAGAGGCACTTAAAAGCTCCAAGTTTGCCCACGGAACTGATTATTTATAGTCATAAAAAAATATGGCCTATTTTCGAAATTCATCGAAAATTTATATTTAAAAAAATGTATTGTTGTATTTAAATTTATTGTTGATTCCATGCATTTCAAAACATAAAAAATATCATTCAAATGTTTTAAAACGAAAAAAAATGTGTTCCATCTTACTAAGCACTTACTGAGCACTAGATATAATTGCTTTTTTTCAATATGCCAACACTTTTGAACATTGAAACCTGGAAAAACTAAAAAGAATGAGTGTATTCACTCAAAAAGCAAGTGAAAATTGAAGAATAGAAAAAAAAAATGAGGTTAACACTTGTCACCGCGATTACAAGCCATTCCATCTTACAGGCCTTTCCTCTACTTCAAATTGAATGTATCAGCGGATAGAAATAAAGCTTCTCTTCCTTAAAGAGTGTTTAATTTGTATTTGTGACCTCTTGCTCAAGAGAAAATGACTATGACACCCATTGTTTACAATAGCAGATTCGCCCTAATCTAATATTGGCGCTGAAATGTCAACTTATGTATGCTAGAAATCAATGGTTGGTTCATTGGTTTAGGTAGTCTGTTTTTTGTAGCATGTTTCATGGTGAAATAGGATGGTGTTGTCCTGCAATCATATTTTTTTTAAATTGTTTTATCAATAGTTTCGCTTGAAAAATTCACAAATAGGTTAAATACCGGTATATTATAATATTTATTATCGAACAATGTTATAATCCACATATCCCGATAATACCTTATTAGCTATAGACCGTTCCGATAATTATAAACACGCTAATGATTAACCGTAAATTCAAAATGCGTGCAGTATTCAACCATCTTTTGACTGCGTCCTATTGTTTACATCCAAATTAAACTGTTGTTTTAGAAAAAAGGTGTGAGCGTCTGAGCTGATCAAACCGCATTACGGAAGTATCAACAACAGTGCTCTTTCATAGATTCCCCGAGACGGGGTAGAAAACCCGATAATGCTGACCCTACATTCGACAAACAGGTAAGGGACTATGTCAAGCATCACCCTTCAGCATCAGTCCGAGCTGTGATGAAAAAGCAAAGTACTTCGGTGACTAATATTATGCGTGCCAAGGAGAGAATGGGCCTGCATACTCGTTGGAAGCAGAAGCCAAAACGAAGCACCCAACAGACTGAATTTGTGAAACCGGGGACTCGAAAGCTGTACGACAAACTGCTGATCACAAAATCGGGTTATCATGGACAATGAAACCTACATAAAACTCGAACATGGAACTCTGCCGGGACCACAGCTTTATGGCTTGCTGAAGTGAAAGGATGCTCCTGGATCAATGAAAGCCATTTACACTGAAAAATTCGGCAAGAAGGTAATGGTGTGGCAGGTTATAGACGGATGTGGAAAAAATATATCGTCCATTCATTACAACAGACACAATGAATGGTCAAATCTACGCGAAGAAGTATCTGTGAAAAGGGTTGCTACACTTGATCAAACAGTATAACAAGTCGAAAATCTTTTGGTTTGATCCTGGTTCCTGTAATTACTCTAAATATGCACTAGAGTGGTACAAAACAAACAATGTCGTATTTGTTCCAAGTGAGATGAATCCACCCGACTGCCCAGAGACTCGCCCTATCGCAACTTTATGGGCTTTGACAAAGACGAAGCTGAACAATCAATGAAATCAGCGGATAGTGTTGAAAAATTTAAGAAAGACTGGCCAAAAGTGGTGAAAATGGTAGGAGAAAGCACCTGTGCAGAAGCTTATGAGTAGTGTTAAAGGATAAGTTAGAGAACTCACCTACCCCACGAAAAATCAAGCATATTGAAATGTAAAAGGATAGAAAATATTGTTATTTACTATGTGTGAGGATTAATAATTGAAATTCAAAGTATGGCCTTTTTTATTTGAGAAAGAATGTGTATTTATATTTTTCGGAACAGTCTATAGCTTCCTAAAATTAACTTCCGATATTGACGATGATCGATAGTGATGAAACTCACAACAAATTCTCCGAATTTATTTTTACAAAAATAGTTACAATATGTATTGAATTCTTGAACATTCTTTTTTCCAGAAGAATAAAACTTGACAGGTTAAACATAATTTTAAAAATACTATTGTGATAGTAAAACTGTACACAGAAAAAAATATTTAAAATTAACCTGAGCATAATTTGGATTTTCATGTAAAAACGGAGCGTATATTCTCATTTCAAATGTAAATCTATACTTAATATCATAGACATAAAATGCATGCTGTTCATCACTTAAACTTATATGTTCGATAGACCAATATAACTAGTTTCATCGGAAAGCTTCACTATGCATGTATAATTCACCTGAGTCGCACAAAATTTTACACGACTTCGTTTGAAATGGCCCTGACGCAAGAGCGGCGATACTATTCATACCAGTCCAATGGCAGCCATATTTGCCTTTGCGTCTATAGAGTGCAGTCGTTAATGAAATTTTAGTGCCCAAAATTGTGCCAAAGTTTATTTGAGTAAGTTATTGTAGCCAGCATAGAAAGTGTTATTGATCAAGGTAAAAAAAGGATGATTTACGTATTATAATCAGAACATAATAAACCTCTCTATTTAGCTTTCAAAACATTCCTACGAAAATGGCCACTTCTCGAGTAATTCATGATAAGGGCCGGAAAGCCAAAATTTCGATTTTAGTTTTATTGCATTAAATGTATGCTTATTACTCAAGTTATATGCTAATGTTGGCCACAGTTTGAAAAAAACATCACAAACAGAGTTATAGTGTTTTTGAATAAACGGCGTAAAAGCTGTTTAGATCGGTTGACTTTCCGGCCCTTTACTTAAGCATGTGGTTTAAAAGTATATGCATTGCTATTGGCTTTCCAGCCCTTTGCTGTTTATGTATTATGTTTGGAATAATTGTTTTGGAATAATTGTAAGAACAGCGAAACAAAGTGTGATCAATAGAATTTTGTACATCAATAGAATAAGAGCAAAATTTGTCAACTTAGCGAAAATTTGCGCCAACGTAATGTGGAATGCATTCATCTTGGTCATTCTCATCGTAATTGACAAAAAATGCCACTTTCGTTTCGTTTCCGCTATTTACAAAACAGGTTAACGGCTGAAAAACAACCAAAACAAACATATTGACATTACTGTCGTAAAATAACGGTCAGCAAAAAAGAACGAGTTGCTGAGTTAAACAAAAGCTTTATAAAAAAAGATCGTTGTTAACTAACGTACTGATTGGAGCAGATTAATTGCAGAATTCAAGATGAGCTGTTCAACGGGAATGGATTTACTACTTCGTAAATATCGCTTTTATTGACCGTATCTACAAAAATATTAATATACTGTTTTTATTGTTAGTGGCCGCTGGTTTATCAACCTCTCAGGACCCAGAAGAATCTACTGAAGTGGTAGTCACAGTTAGCCAAACTCCTACGGTAGCAAATTTCGAAGAAGTAGAATTTGTAAACAACATTCCGAACAATACTTTTCTCGAGGATATTACCAAAATTGTATCATCAACGCCAATAAAAAGACGGGGTAGCATCATCTTTACTGATCCAAGACAGATACCGGCACTTGATCTATCGGTATCAATGGCGGAAAACGATCATCCTTTAAATTTGACATTGGAGGATAGTTCCCCACTGGATCTTGTAATGCCAAAGATAAACACATCCATGAAGCTATCAACCGAGAACGCTGTAAATTTATGTAAATCAGTAAAACAGAAGCAAATTTCAAATGATCAGCATAGGAAGATGTCCATATCTGTTGAGCATCCTGAAGAAACTTCAACTCCCCACTCTGTTTCGTGTATCAAGCAGACACACCTTTTGGATCACAAATCGACGGGCATTGCTACCATATCTGACCTCTCGCAAGTGAAGAAATTTCGTAGAGATTCAACCACTTCAACTGTTGAGCACACTAATCTTAACCCGCTTTCCGAGACTAACGAACAGAAGGAAGAATCTTCAACTTCTTGGTCTGTTTCACCAGAACCTACCAGTTCAAATCCGGGGTGCTCAAACAATCATGAATACACCCAATCTCTGAAACAACGCGGAAAGAATACCGAAGATATCAATCGGAATCCAGGAGAAGGTTTGAATCCGGAGTACATGGTCGATCACGATGATAGTGATTCAGAAGTAGATGGAACTGAAGGATTAACTGAACATGCTATTTCACAGTATTTTGAAACATATGCTAATCAGACCTTGATTAGTTCAGATGAAAACAGTGGAGAAAGTGATTGTGATGATAGCAAGGATAACGAAAAGGGTGGTAAGTTTTCAATAAGCAATTTTTATTCAGCGCTAGTATTAAATTTAGTATCATTTTTGTTATAGTGCTGATCACCTATCGTCGTCTTCTAAATCTGCGTCTTTCAGCGGCAGTTTCGACGAAGAACATCAAGAATCTAAGAATCCAAAGAAAGATCCTGCGTGGATTATTAGAAAGAAAAGAAAAGAGAAAGGACTCAAGTATCAGAAGACGAACGGCACATTTGCCCCTGCACGAGGCATAAAAAACCTTGTCAGTGCTCACGGCTTAAATGCTTCACTAAGTACAATGACGAATTACGGAACAATATCTTGCAAAATTTATTGAAATTATCAACATCCGGCCAAAATCAGTTCATTGGCAGCCATGTAACCGTCAAACCAACTAGCCGCAACCGTGTAAGTATGTATAGCACAACCTCAGATACTCAGACGTCTGCCTATTAAACATTTCTACTTAAAAAGTGCTTATTTCTTGCGTCTGATCGTCTGGTGTGCCTCTTCAGTATTACCAAAAGATTCGAAAAATAAGCGAGACCCTAATGCTAACTCAGCTAAAATAGTTCAATTGCCCAGTGAATTTCAATTTGAAATTTTTTCAAAACATTTCAAATTGAAATTCACTGGTCAATTGAACTATTTTTGCTGAGTTAGCGATTAAGTGTCGCTCAATGCTTGTTCAGCCTTAATAAGTTGTAACTAAATTTTAATCTAAAATGTGCAAAAGGACAGGAATTAAATAAGAATCTACAAAATAACAAATGGTAACTTTTTCCCTCTGTGTATCATTGCCAATATAAATTGTGTAAAATATGTATATTTTGATCTTTTAGGTAATTAATCCACGCAGAACTGCAACACGAGTATATTATTTCCCCGCACTGAATGGCAAAAACCGTGTGTGCAAAACTATGTTCCTCAGCACTCTAGACATCGGTGATAAAAAAGTTCGCTACTTGGCCGAGAAAACTGTAGCAAACGGAGGTATCTGTCCCGATGATATGCGAGCTGAAAATCGCAAAGCATATTGCTTAACAGAACACGAACTTCATGTAATCAAACAACACATCATGTCATTTCCTTCGAGCGAATCACACTACTCCCGCGAAAGATCATCCAAAAATTCCTAAGCAGTGACCTATCTGTTGCAAAAATGTATGAACTATACATAGAACAGTGCGAGAAGATGAAAACTCATGTTGTTCATTACAATACCTATAGGAAAGTATTCCGATCACTGAATCTCTCGTTTAGGAAACCTCAAATCGATACCTGCAATACTTGTGATCAAATTCAAACTCGGTTGCGTCTAGCTACAGAAGACGAAAGTTCATCTATCAAGGAAGAACTTGAAAGTCATCACCAAAAAGCCCAGCTCGTGTATGATCAGAAGCGATCGGACATTGAAAAGGCAAAACATTCTGACAATACATGTACAATTTCCTTCGATTTACAGAAGGCTTTGGCCACCCAAATTTGAATTGTGGAGAGGTGTTCTATTTGCGACAAATGTACACCTATAATCTAACAACATTCGTTTCAAATTCGTCTGGAAACGAAGCTAGATGTTATTTGTGGGATGAAAGCCAAGCTAGACGAGGTGCTCAAGAAGTGGGATCATGTTTGTTGAAATTCTTGACAGAGTTACCAAAAACATTGAAATTATCAACTGCTACTCTGACAGATGCTT
The DNA here is from genome assembly GCA_034211315.2 of Aedes japonicus. Taxonomy (NCBI): domain Eukaryota; kingdom Metazoa; phylum Arthropoda; class Insecta; order Diptera; family Culicidae; genus Aedes; species Aedes japonicus. The sequence continues at coordinate 13,714 of JASCZW010012125.1, forward strand.
TGGACAAAACTGCAATACTGTAATTTGTAGTATGTTTTCAGCATTCATGAATTTATGTGTAGAACAAAATCGAAACATCTGTATCACACATAACTTCATGGTAAGTGGCCATTCGCACATGGAATGTGACAGTGTTCATTCATCCATTGAACGCGCTAAGAAAAAGTCATCTATCACAATCGAAATACCTAAGGATTGGGCAACATTCATCAGAGGCATTCGTCGTAAGGTTCCCTTTAAAGTGATCGAAATGAATCAAAAAGATTTCTTGGCACTGAAAGATTTAGACAAATTTTTCACAAAACCTCCGTGTGACAATAATGGTATCAATCTTATGATTTCCAAAATAATGTGTTTCAGGTACCAAACAAAGCTTTTGGGTTGTATTGAATTCAAATATGATGCATCAGATTCGTACTGGTCGCAGTTTACATTTGCAAAAGCAAGTATGACCACTGTTGTTATGCCTGGTCCAATCAATAGTGAGCCAATTGCTCTTCCGCAAGCTAAATTGGATGATTTAAGAAAACAAATGAAATATATTAAAAACAAAGCCTACTATGAAACATTTTTACGGGAAATAGTGCCCAAAAAAACGAGGTCGGAAACCTGCAAATAATTTTCCTGATAATTTTGAGGCAGATATGGACATGGAGCTGTTATTCGAAAATGCAGAAATGAACGTAACTATAAACTGTAACGAACAAGGCAGTGAGTATGATCCTCTAGCGACCTGAGTTTTAGTACAATAAAGTTTTTTCCCCCAAAATGAATAAAAAAACATGAATAATACTAAATGACGTGAATTTTTACGCAAAATATTTAAGAGAATTAAATACTACAATCAATCTTATCAGGTATCCGCCTTCTGATTGGGGCGGACAGGCAGTGATCGTATGCGAGTGAAAGAATCATGTTTGATAGATTTCTCTAATCATTTAAATCCTTCGGGACACCTTCCCTTGTCAGAGCCGATACGATAGTGAAAACCAGGACAGATACTCCTTTCCAATTATCCTTCGATTCATGATTCCTAAAACAAATGAATTCACTTCTAATTCACTACATAAAATGGTGTGTGACTCGGAATAATATCAATCCATAAGAGATTTAAGTTCCTGCTGATCTCGCAATTCCTAACAACTAAACCGGGCTCCAGAATATCAATCTCGTAGATCTGGAAAATATCGTCATGGTGGTAATTTTATTCGGATCCGTTTTTGTTGTTTGCTCAGATCGTTGCTGCTTTCAGATCGTTTCCAGGTCGTATTTCCTGTGTTGTTTAGTCCTGCTGTAGATGCAGTTCTCATAATTGTCCTACAAAATAAAAATGTTTCCAAGATTTATTTATGTATATTATTTTATGCATTCATATTAACAATTGTTTACTTACGTTTGCATAAAACAGAGTCAAGGGCTCCAGAACTAAAACCAAACTTAAAGGTTGATGCTAACGGCGCAAATGATAGGACTTGAAAACCAAAACAAAACAAATATGTTGACGTTAACGGCGCGAAGCAATGGACTCGAAAGCCAAACTGAAACAAATACGTTGACGTTAACGGCGCAGAGCGAAGGGCCGATGAGCCAACAGGAATGCCAGTAATGCAGAAAAGGGGCTTACATTTCTTTTTTTGTAAAATCTTTAAAACTAGCTTTGTTTACTAAAATATTATAACTTGAGATTCCATTACGATGCTCTATCTTGCAAATGGTAATCTATTTATACTGTTAAAAACAATCTATTTTAAATAGTGATTTAAAATATGTCTGGCAAACTTCATTCTCAATTTTCTCGGTTTGACATCATTGGCTTTCCGGCCCTTATCATGAGTTACTCGAGACTTGTAGTCCTAAAAAGAAATGGTTGCGAAATAACCAGTAACTGCTTGATTGTGATTACTCGATAGTTGCAGATGAAGCTGGTTCCTGAAAGGATGTGTATGCGACAATTAACAAAGTTTATTGGAATGTTCAATAGGTCGATTCGCCTTTTGTAAAAAAAAGATTCATCCAGTTTTTCCATACTGTTATCGCTTTCAAACAATCTAACAACACTATCTTCTGGACGAAGATGATGCATGCTCGTGATAGATATTTGAATGATTGTTTGCAAAAGAAGTATCGACCTTCAGAATGATACTTGAAGTCAGCCACAAGAATATGAAGAAGGTATGTATTGTTTAAATAACATCCTACGTGATTTCGGTTCATTTTCATAAGCTACTAATATAAACTAAACTTGCACTGCAGAGATTAACCTGTGTAATAAATTATCAATAATGACATAGGTTTGTAAGAAAATTCGAGCCTAAGGTGCGTTCATCTATTGCCAACGATTGTAAATATTTCAGGATCTATGAGAGTAGTGATCCTCATAGCAAGAGATAAGCGGAAATTCGATTCAACGATTTGGCAACGGTGTTTATTTTATTCACAGAGGCTGATAACACTTGCCGCAGTGCAAAATTTTACACGATTGGCTCAGATTTGACAGCTCTCGCTACACGATTGGCTCAAAAATGGCTGCTTCCGCATATCTCTTACTGTGAGGATCACTATATGAGAGTAAAAGAACAGTGTTCTGAGTTTGAATGGTACTCAGACTGTTTAATTTTTGTTTGGATGTAACTCAGGATAGGCAAAAAATCTAAAAAAAAACAAAATGCGACCGCCAAGAATGAATTTGCTATCAGCTTTTCGAGTACAATGTTTGTTCCGAGGTTTAACAGTCGGTATTTTACTGTAGGAAAAGGATCGTCTGGTACAAATACAAATCATATCACAATTTTTGCATATTTAGCTCTAGAAGCACTAGTAAATCTTACTACCATCAATCAATCAGCGTATTTCGCAAAAAAAATAAACATCAATTTTTCCGGAACACCTTCCAACTCACCTTTTATACAACAACCATCCATCCCGATCCATATTCTTTAAGATTCATGCATATTGTAGTGGCAACATCTCAATATTCTTCCAGTGCTGACTCGTAGATGAAATAAACAGTTTTCCTGTCTTTGATTTTCCTTACACATTTGATGTGTATAAAAAAATCGGCTTTCCTGCCCTGATACAAGAATAAGAAAATGAATTCTCACCTGTTTTGACAGCTACTAAGGTTTGTTAGAAAATCGAATAATCCGATAAGTCGATCAATTAATATACCGACAATGCGGTCAAAGTATGCCACCATGAGTCGGTTGACAAATACATCGACATTAGAGCGAAATATTTCTCTATTCTAATTGAAGGCATTTTTTGAATAAATATTCATGAAAATCGGGAAAAGCTATATGAACATCTACACGCAAGAAAAAAATCCACAGTAGAAACCTACCATTTCGAGGTTTAAGTTAATGCGTTTGATTTTACTATGCCTGTGATTGAAGTCAAAATAAATCAGACATGAGTAGGATACATTAAAATTTTAGCAGAACTCATATGACAAACTAACGGATTGACGCGAAAATAAAAAAATCTAACGAGAAATTATTGATGATCAGCAATCATCGTCATAGTCTAATTTCATGACAATCTCATGTGATTTTACTCTAAAATATATCCCCATAAAGAAAATCTACGTCAAAATTAACATCAAAGCAACATTGCTCAATTTACTTGTTAGTTGTATCATAATTAAGAATATCGGCTACGGCTCATTTTATAGGTAGTCTAAATGAGAGTGCATAGAATAATCGGCTTATTATTTGTCGGCGATAAGGGTTTTCCCAGGTTTACGAACAACGAAAATATTTCTGAGACAAATCGTCAATAGGTCAAAAGTAAAAATTGTAAACAATGACTTTAAATGTAAAGGAGATTGGGCAAAAATGTATGGAGAGTGGGCCTGGAATGTACATCAATGAATGATATCTCATTTGAAAGGTCTCATTATAACAAGAAAAAGTTGGTATGGGGCCAAAATTATCTACCGTGGGGGAAACAAGTTATTCCATGTATAAGATACGGATATAAGGTGTTTTTTTGTTGTTTTCTAACGAAGTAAAGATGGTTTTTTGTAGTATTAAACTGTAACATACTTAACGAATCGACATTCAAAAACGGGCTGAGCGTGTGTGTGTGTGCGTGTGTGTGTGTGTGTGTGTGTGTGTGTGTGTGTGTGTGTGTGTGTGTGTGTGTGTGTGTGTGTGTGTGTGTGTGTGTGTGTGTGTGTGTGTGTGTGTGTGTGTTCTGGCACAGCTCAGATTGCATTTGCGGTTTACTTTCGCTTCCGGATTTCAAACTAACGTCCATCCAGTTTAATGAACTTCTATAACATATTCTCGGCAATCCCACGTTGCCGCCATGTACATGTTTAGCATGAGTATTTCGGTTGGCACTCACCCAGCAATCATGAATAGATTCCTCGTTGTTAAGAACAATCTATGAATAAAAGGTTCAACAATGCTACAACGGGGTTATTTTCCGATAGTCGAAGCGTCTTTTGTCACTTAGTGTAGTGAGAAAAGTCACGTCGTGGTCAAATGACTCTCTGTACAAATCAAATGGAGAGTCAAATACAAATCAAATGGATAGTGCGAGACATCTTCAAAATAAAAACGAATCTTCTGCTGATCTTACCTCATTTGGTGTGATTGCATTAGTTATGAAAACGGCCTACCAACAATCAATGTGCATACTTACGCGATTTGAAATTGGTTTACTGTTGTAGAACCCTAGGCCCGAAGTATACCTTGCAGTCTGCACCTTGCAATAATTCTTGTGCTTTTGGGTACCTTCTGGTACTAGTATCTTGGTTGTTGTTTTTTATCGCTATGTTATTTTGACACAACATTTGAGGATGTGTTGGTGTGAGCTACGTTGTTAGGGGCGAATCATTGAGCTTGGGACCGAGCTTGGGACCGATGTGCTAGTACTGGCTGAGCTAAGAAAAATATCGTATTTGTTCGGGACCTACTGGTCTTAGAGTTAGTCTATGGTACTACACAGTTACATAATAGGCAGAACATATTTCTATATTGCAAGAGCAACGAATAGACTGACATAAAAAATATTTCGTAGATACTGTTCTTACCGGTACGTGGAGAAAACCTTTCTTCGGACATTGGGCAAATATTGACTGTTTAAACACACTCTCGTACTTTCACAATTCTAACGACCTTTATTAAATAAGATAAACGGTTCTATAGACCTATCTTTTATTGTAAGCTTCTGCGCGCACGATTGATAGCGAACTAACTCTGCCCTGGTATATGGAACGATACTCAAGGGTCAGTGATAAAAACATCGAAAAATACCGATCGTATACGATCATTCCTATCACTGTCTAGCGAACACAGTATACACTGATAGGGAACGAAGCAATAAATAACAATCTGGAGAGGTCTGTATTGTTCCTGTATTGTGGAACATGTTTGAGTTGCCAGTATTCAAAACATTTTCTAATCCTCGACATGCCGGCCGCCTTGAAATCAAAGGGATTTCAACCTAATTATTTCTCGCCATTGCGACCAACACTGTTCCTTCTACTTATATGAAACTGACTAACTACTACCTTATTATAACGATTTGGTTTGCCTACTCGTTCATTGACTGTTGATGCCTCATGTTGAGTGCGATGACCTTGTGTTGAACGAGAACATAGTATTCGATTCGAAACGGTATGTAATTGTTTGTTGCTCTTCCATCACCGGCTGGTGATATCTATTTACTGAACTATTTATACTGACAAACTACGACCCAATATATAGGTATAATGATGAGACAAAAGAATTCAGGCAAACAAAATGAAGTTACCAATCAATCCTATGGAGCTTTGTTAAGATAGAATACACAACGCGAATTACAACGTATAAGGAGTATCTGAATTGTTATCGAATCAGTTCACACAGATAATGATAAACTACAAATGAGAGAGCAGAAAGTTATAGGAACTGTAAAGCAGGTGGAAGTCACAAGACACACGCACTCTTTGTTGTTTTTTCCGATCCATTCTATAAAATACACTGAAGTTTATATATAAATTATATCAGTGAATGAATACATGCATATTATTCCTGCCCCATAAAGGATAGAGGTTCAAACAGGTTGGTGTCTAGTTTTAGTACGAAACAGTATGTTGAAAATATGATAACATAATAACAGAAATAAACCAGCTGCACACACACACATACACACACACATATACACACACACACACAAAACACACACACACGCACGTACGCACAAACAAACACATCCACTTCCCATTTTGAGATGTCCATTCGTTAAGCACGTTACGATAAAAATACTACTAAAAAACACCATAAATTCGTATTTATTATACGCAATAACTTTTTCCCCACAGTTACACAATTTTGGTCCCATACAATTTTTTCTGAGTCTCAATGAACCTTTCAAAATGAGATATCATTCATTGCTGTACATTCCAGGCCCACTTTTGCCCAATCTCCTTTCCTGGAAAAGCCTGGTTGCTAACGCCTATATCCACTACCGATGAGAAGGTAATAACTCCTTGTATCTGTTTCTGGTGCTATTTTGTTTGGGGAAGCAAGAAGATTCCAGAAAAATAGGCTGTCATTTTTACAACTGTTACTTTCGACCTTCTCACTATTTTGTTAAGGAATAATATTTGTTATTTCAATGATTCGATTATCGAGGTATATAAGATGGTTAACTCGTATATCAGTATCGGCATTGCGCCAACTTACAACACAATCACATAGCTACATATGGCAGGGCCTCGAATGCTGCCCGTAAAGTTATTTGACGTCATTATTATTGCCTTTAAACTATTTTCGGTTTACTAATACAAATGTATTTGGTGATCTGTAAAGGCTGGATCACAAAAGCGCGCTGAGCGTCGCGTCGCGTTGGACTTTGTCGTCAGCATTTTGTACTAAAACGCGCTTTCGACGCGCTTGACGACGCGTTTGTCGCCACAATACACCTTCAGCGTTGAAGCGTTTGTTATGATTTTGAAATTTCATTATGTGACGTAGTGTTCGGCGTTTAGTTTGATTTATCATAATTAAGGTTCTGTTTCCAAAAAAGTGTGAGAATCTCGCCCGAAATGGAAAGAATTGTACTCCCTGCTGCTGGCATGATAGCTTTGTATTATATAAGCGTTTTCGTAATCAAAGGTAGACCTCGGCGTTGGTGGGTTCGCCCTTCCAACCAAAACCGTGCCACTGAAGGATACTTCGAAACCGAATTCGATCGAATGCGACAAAAAGATCCGGATTACTTTCGCGAATCCATACGTATGAACCTCTTCCACTTTCGACCTACTTTTGAGGAAAGTTCGATTTCGGCTTGAGAAGTTCTCATTTCGAAAGCCAATTTCTCCAGGATGTAGATTGTTCCTCACTCTTATGTAAGTGTTTTTGAATGTTTATGTACAATAAACTCCAATATTTCATAATATTTCCAGGTATCTTGCTCATGGCACCCCAGTTGTCATAATGGCCAGGATGTTTAAGATGGGTGAATCAACGATTCGGAACATTACGATGGAAGTATGCGTCGTCCTTTGGGATGTCCTTGTCCAAGATTATTTACCACCCAGACAACCAAAATGCACATATATTGAAAGTTGTCTTTATGATATACAAACATATATGTAAGTAAACAAATCGTATAGAATGCAAAAAATATGGCTTATACGTGCAAAAGTGGAGGCCATATACGTGCAAATTCCATTGTTTTCTTAAACGAGTTTATTTGATATCGTATGCGATTGAATTTGCAATAACAAATTCGATTTAAAAAGCTTAGCGATGTTTATCCGATTAAGTTGTAACGCATGGAATAAATGACACATCGTATATAAGTCGAAAACTTGCACTCTTTACGATATAACTTAAACATAACACGATAAAGGCCACAATTTATTGCGATGTTGACATAAAATATAGGAATATACGATACTTTTTGAACACTGTTTTACGACTTGTGGTTGTCTGGGCAGTCCCACAAGAAAAGACTTCAAGAGATATGCCGAACAGTTTGAAGAGAAGTGGAAATTTCCTAATTGTTGCGGTGCCATTGATGGAAAGCACGTAGCTATACAATGTCCGCCGAATGCTGGTTCCACTTATTATAACTACAAAGGATTCCATTCAGTTGTTCTCATGGATTATGTAATGCCAACTATGAGTTGTTGATGGTCGATATTGGTGCTTTCGGTGGCAACAGTGACGGAGGTATTTTCTCCAGTTGCATTTTTGGCCGACTATTGCTGCAAAATCAGGTGGGCTTTCCCGAACCTTGTGTTCTCCCAAATAGCAATATGATGTTTCCTTATTTCATTGTGGGTGACGCTGCGTTCTCTTAAAAAGCAATTTGATGAGACCTTTCCCAGGCATAAATCTTGATCCAAAAAAAGAAAACTTTAACACTCGGCTTAGCGTTGCAAGGAGAACAATCGAAAATGCATTCGGAGATGGAGGATTCCGATGGAGGATTCTGAGCAAAACAATGGATTTGCAACTAGAAAACGCGGAGAAGATTGTTAGAGCTTCGGTAATTCTCCATAATTTTGTGAAGAAGTTAAATTCATCAGTTTATTGTCCAGAGAGGTATGTTGACCAGATAGACAGTACGGGTAACATAACCTTCGAAGGAGAATGGCGAACACAATCCGAACCACTACTGAGTGTAGGCGCTGGTGAAGTTCAACGAGGGAATAACTCTAGCAGAAATGATCCAGCTTCGAAATATGTTGGCTGAGTATTTGATGATTAATTGAATGCCTAATAATATATATAAAAAGTTTTTAAACATGACATACCTTGTTGTCTTTTATGAACTTGCATTTCATCCAAAATATCCTGTTTCTTCAAATGCCAAATGTCTCTGGTAGATCCACAGCATGGTTCGAGAGTTTACAAAGATTTTGTTTGGGTCTTCTTTTCCTTCTTCATTGTCTCTTTATTCCTACTGGAACTTGGCCTGCTTTTTAGCATAGTGTTCTAATATCAATCCCACAGTTATTTATTGAAAGCTTTTCAATGCCTGCAATTTGCATGTATATGTATTTTGTGTGGCAGTACAATGTGTGGGAGAGTGGACAAATACCGCACAGGGGAACTGTTGTAGGCTTCGGAATATCAGAAATATTAAATGGAACTCGACATACGTAAAATACTCGCTAAACACATTTAATCTGATGCTATTCGTTTGGACGTACAAAGCTTACTGAAAACTCCATTTCATATGCTTGTCATTTCAGTCCTAGTATTCGTGGGTAACGATTTGAATATAAACTCTTTCCGGAGGAACTCGGATCTCGCAGGAGCTTCTTAAGTGGCCAGTATGGTCAAACACCCTCAGAATGTCCTCCGAAGACCTAGTTTTGTAAAATCACAAGGTTTGATATGTCGCAGCCTTGTTTTAGAAAAGATTTGAATATGACATCTTTCTCTGGAGAACTCGGATCCGCAGGGCCTCCCAAGTAGCAGTATGGTCGAACACCTCAGAATGTCCTCCGAAGACCTAGTTTTGTAAAATCACAAGGTTTGATATGTCGCAGCCTTGTTTTAGAAAAGATTTGGATATGGCCTCTTTCCCGGAGGAACTCGGATCCCGCAGGCCCTCCCCAAGTGGCCAGTATGGTCGAACATCCTAAGAATGTCCTCCGAAGACCTAGTTTTGCAAAATCACAAGGTTTGATATGTCGCAAGCCTGGTTTTAGAAAAGATTTGAATATGGCCACTTTCCGGAGGAACTTGTGACCCAGTATGATCAGAAATTCTCAAAACGTCTTCTCATTACCTAGTTCTGCAAAATCCTGAAGTTTGATATGTCGCAAGTCAGGTTTTGGCAACGATTTGAATATGGCCACTTTCCCGGAGGAACTCGGATCCCGCAGGGCTCTCCCAAGTGACCAGTATGGTCAGAAATTCTCAAAACGTCTTCTCATGACCTAGTTTTGCAAAATCATGATATGCCAAATGCCATGTTTCGCAACTAAAAATATTTTGTCCACCATCCCTGGACAGGTACTTACCCCAGTACTCCAACCTTGGAATCCCAAACTACGGAAATTTTCAGAATAACCAGTGCATATATACAATCAAGGATAATTTTGTGATCTATTACAAAAAACCGCATCAAAATTCGATGGCTAATGATGGAGTATCATCAATTTTAAATTTTAAATTTTCTGTCTCAGAGGAGTTGGGGACGTACTGTGTTAACTAGTATTCGGGCACAGCCAGAGGCGGTATTGCTTTATAATGGGTTAATTTTTACACATTGAAGATGTATGTTAGTCCCAAACATCATCTGTTGGTTCTTTGCGTAAATACAGCTGATCTGGCAATAACGGAATCGTATCCGTGGGCGGTCAATCATGCTCATGCTCATGCAAATAAAAAATACAACAAGTTAATGATTCAAAATAACTGAAATTCTATTCGATGAAAAACATTCAATCAACTTGGAACTGTCTACTGTGATTCAGGATATAAGTATTCTACATTCTCGAGATCCTCTATTACCTTATGAACACGATTCAAAATTTCCATTTCCAGAGAACGAGCCACTTGAAGCGGAAGTGATTCTAATTTGTCACACAAATAATTGGCAAAAGAATCATGTCGGGACCTTTTCGCTGGGGTGCACATAGATTCCACCTTATCCAGCATGTTACTGAATCTGGCATCCATTGTTTTTCGCTTTCGAACAGCTGGTGTTTCCGGCTCGGTATCCTGTATTTCGCCAGATATTTTCGTGTTCTTCGTTCGGATTTGCTTCTGAAAACGAAGTTGATGGTTCAGCTGGATTCTGTGACGGGCTTTGGTAATTTGAAGTTGTGCTGCATCAATTTTAATAGGGATTATCAAGGAAAATTATGTTTTTAATATTAATGCAACCTACGGTTTTCTCTGACAGTGAGCCTTCAGAAATCGCAACTCGTTGTAGTATTGCCATGATGGAACGTCAGCTGCTGCAGATCCGGAAGATGATGCAACGTTAATCTGGCCCTGCTCGCGGACAAATCTGTCTCTTAAGCTTTTCCAACGATTTTTTGTGGTATCAACTAATAATAAGAAAATGAATTTTATACAATTCGATAAATAGTACATTTTTAGGTTAAATATATGACAACTACCGGATTTTTTTATTTCAGTTGCTATTGCCGCCCAGATCTTCTCTTTTTTAAATAAGTTACGATAATCCTTACTTGATTTCGCCCACAAGTAATCATGCTGCTTAATTTATCAAATGGCACGTACTTTCTTAATCCATTGTTTTATTTACCGAAATCTCGATTATTATTTATACACAAACCGGAAACCAACGCGTTGATTATGATTTTTTTCAAAAACAAAGCACCTGACGCGCGTGACGCGGTCAATTTAGAACATTTTCAAAGCATTAGTACAATGAAGCGAAGCGCGCGACGCGTCTTTGTGATGGCTCATATGGTGAACAACATTTCCAATGCAACGCGTCAACGCGCTGTCAGCGCGACGCGACGCGCAGCGCTTTCGTGATCCAGCCTTAACCCCTTCCTCACACATTCCACATCCTCAGTTGTTTTCGTTGTTTCCTCAATGATTAAAATAATTAACAAAGGTGAATGAGTGAAGGATATAACTCAGCTTGATGAGCGTAAAAGAGCTGATCACTGTCGTCCACTGTAGTAAGTTAATCAAAAATTGATTTTACTGCCATGAAATTTGCATTTTGGTTCAGAAAAATGTAAATAAGATAAAAAGGTTTTCCCATTTAGAACAGACTACAAAGATAACAAAACAAAATTTTCAACAGCGTTTTTTTTGTCTTACTGTTTTTTTTTCCTTCCAGATGGGTCTAATTTATATGCGTTCGACGAAGAATGTTTAATATCCGTCTGCACTACAAGTTATATTATATGATATAGAGGCATCTTGATATCAGCATCAATACATCTAGTTTTCATTGGAATAATACTGCATGCATTTGATATCAAGATACTACTATATCACGTAATATAGGCTGTAGTGCGAACGGTGTAACTACTGCTCGCATTACAACCTATATTACGTGATATAGAGTATCTTGATGATGAAAATGACATGAATATTATCCAGTGAAAACTACATGTATAGATTCTGATATCAAGATATATCTCATATCACGTAATATAGCTTGCAGGCGAAGGTGTAAGATGCAGCACACTATCAATTCATTTAGAACCAGAGTAATATCTATTCACGCTAGTAGGCTACTCCCGTTTTCTGTAATGACAGAATATGATGGTGTTTATCGCCATCCCGAATTTGTATTATCCGTGGATTTAATTCCGATTAAGATCGTCTAGCTTCTTTTACATCGACCTTGGAATCAATCTTCATGATTGTAAATAAATCTAGTCGAATATTTAAAATGGTCCCATTTGCTTTGATAGATTTGTTCCATCGATTTTCTCGATAAACTAAACCCTTTCTTATTGTGTTTTATATACTGCACGCCAAAACATAGGCTGCTTCAGAGAAAAATTCGAGTACTTTTTTCAAACAGACGTAACCGATTTTTGTAAACAAAGGGAAGCAAGATTCAAACGTTAAATTATAGAAATCCTTAGCACTTTCATGCAAACTAGGGCCACCAACACAAGGAATAACATTTCCCTAACATGATGGTGATGCTATTTTACGCGAGGGTGCTGAGAGTTTTGAGAAATTAAAGTTTGAATCTTACTTCCCCTCTTTGTTTACAAAATCAGATACGTCTATTTGAAAAAGTACTCGAGAAATATCCTTAATTGTGACTACGACGGGAGATAAACCAGCCCTGGGCAGAAAAAAAGATTTTCTATTGATAATGACTGTTAAATTTGATAATTAATGTTAACATTTTCGTTAATTATTCTTTTTTATATTTATAGACATGAGTGAAAGAAAATATGAGTACTACGTCAACGCTGACTACGGATCACTGCAGGCACCATGGACTATGTTATCAGCTATGCATATTAGAGTATTGCGTCGATGTTTTTGAGATTAGTGCAGCAGTTTTTTTTTGTAAATCATACAATGCTGTTCTCGAAATCCAATGCTTTTATTTTAGCAAGGTCAGAGAACAGATGTGCGTCGGACAAAATGTGATTGCCATGGTATTGAAATATGACTGCAAAAAATAGTAAAGAATGATATGAAGAAGGATTCAGGAATCGAATATGAAAGTTTAGAGAAAAAAAGCATTGATTTACATGAAGATAATAAAACTTAAACAGAAAGTTTTTTTATGGAGGAAAAAAAAATCTTAAAACCTTCGAATGGTTAATTCGTTTTTCATTTGTTTAAGTGAATAAAATTGTAACATAACAACAACATCAAAACGTTGAATAATAGGCTTTATTTTAGAAGATAAAAAGGCAATTGTTTAGCCTGTAAGTAATGTATATTATAATAATGAAAAGACGAGAAATAAATTTGACTAGAAACATAAGTTATTGATAGTGTTCAAAACGTCTTTAAATTAGTAGCGTACCATGAGTAAGAATTATAAGAAGACGTCTCTCTACAAACAATATTTCTTTACAAGTCCTTCACAGATGATTAATACATTTTTAGTAGAAAACGTGGTGGTCGTATAATTTTTCAACGACAGTAAACAATGTTACGAACATGTACCATTAGTGTCATAATGATTTCCGTTGACAGTTGTGCAATACATTATACCTGTAAACTGTTGTTGTAGGTTCAATTCCAGTTTTTAATCAATTTGGAAAAACTTGCTTCTAAATGACATATATTAAGTGATATGGTAATAAAGTTTTGTATGTAATAATGTTGCTCCAAACTGTTATTTTCGATGTGTCTAATTCTTCCATGTTGTTTTATGCACCCATTTAAAAATGTTGCTGTCAATTCTTTCAGACTACTAACAGATTTTGGTTTTCTGTACGTGGATTACAACACCAATCATAAAAGTACACGTTGCATGAAAAGGTTGTTTCAATCGTGTAAATTTACTGCCCTTTCGAATGATACTACGTGTAAAATTAATCCTTCGTTTAAATTTGTGCATATCATCGCATTCCTTTTATGTGCGTGATATGTAGTTTAATTTGCTTGGATTTTTTCAAACTGTGAACTACTTAAACTGCACTCGATGAACTTATCACAACCCAATATCTTCCACCGACAGTTTAGCGCGTTTCTTTATCGAAGCCCAAACGACGCACTTGGAAACTTTGACGCGAAAACAAAGACGCATCTCGGCGGCGGTGGAGCACCCCGCCGCTAGGCATAGCTCATCGACATAAAGAAGAAAATGCCCAAATCGCTGATCGAAGGCATTATTGTTCCGGTGAAATGTGGTCCTTTTCCCCTCGTCGGTCTCGAGAAGGAATCGTTTCCCGTGGTGAGGGTCACTGTCAAAAAGAAACGTATTGTCAGCGATTTCCGGAGATTTCATCCTGTTTGTGGTCCGGTGGATGTGGGTGCAGCAGGGTTGGTCTGAGAACTCGAACAATGGAATCGTTCACGCTGGCCGCTTGGCGACGACGGCTATGAAAGAAAAATCCATAGCGAAGGCAGATTGTTCCACAAGACAGGGTTATAACCACATAAAAGAGCGTTAGGCCCATTTATGGGCGATAAAGTCGGACGTTGGGCCTTGGATGTGGCAAGTAGATTGGCCTTGCGATGTTACATCTTTGGATGTATTCCTAAATCACTTTCAAACAGCTGAATTACCAGACCCTCTCAGCATCCCATTTCGCCACCAACGAGAAAGAATGTAGCGATAAGCTGCAGAGGATTTAATTTTATTCGTCCACTTCCGGGATGGTTGCGGCTCGAAGAGCTGCCGCCCTGCTCGAAGGACTATCCCTGGCAGACGGTGCACGGTGAAGTGGGAAGTTTTTATTTTTAAAGCACTCGGATTCCCGTTGCCTTGTTTACCTTCTAATCTCGGTTAATTATTGTTTCCTAGGATTAGCTGGTTGTTTTCCTTTCATTACTCTCCGAGTGGGTTACGTTCATTGTTTTTGATCCCATTTAATATTATGGTTTGAAATCGAATGTACGAGAAAGAGGATGTACTTGGCAATTATCAGCAACCCGATCATTAGCATAAAAACCAAAAGAAACACTTATTTTTATCCTCAGACATAACAGTCCATAGGAAAACAGTGTTAACGGCTATGAAATCAAATATGAGATCTAAATGTTCTTAGAAGGCTATCGAAACAATAAACAAATGAGGGAATTGTGAAACAAACCATGAATCATCAATCTGGCATTTCATTTGGATGCGGAAATTCCTAGCATTTTAAGCGAGTGGATCTCATTGTTAGATTGAATGATATAAATGAAAGCAATTAGGTTTAATGTAGCTGTTTTTATTGTGAGAATTGTTATTGGCATTATTGTGAAAATCAACTACTAGGCATCCTTCAATGTGCCTGATTCACTGTTTATTGTGTCGAGATTGCTCACTTGGGTGGTGACGTTCTCTCAACAGTGAAACATGAAATCAATTTGAAGTGTTAGCAACGGAAGTTGTTGTGACTGAATTTCCGTAGCAGTTCCACATACGCTGTTTTTTTTGGGATCAGCTTTAGCTGTAATTTAAGTTTATTTTTAGTAACAAATTCTTATAAATAACTAGATTACTTACAAATTTTCAGTGATATTTTTCACCAACAAGATTCTTTCCCATTCTTCCAATATTTAGGTTAGACAACTAGAATAAAAAATTTTCTCATTAAGATAATCCTTTACTTCAAAAATTTTACCTCTACTCACTGGTGATTGTAGGCAGTAGCTTTATTTCATTCAGTTTAACGAGTTACTATTAATTTAGGCACTTCAATGGAAATTTCCCATATAAATTCATTATAACTCCCGCACAACGTACGTAACTT
>JASCZW010012126.1:0-29546 GCA_034211315.2 Aedes japonicus
AAACATAGTGCAAAAACTACACCAACACATACGTGAAGCATAGTTGAGTAGTTGCACGACACCAATGCAAGGAAAAAGTGTATGAGAATATATTGGACACGGTGTACAACAGCGGTTGCTGCGCCCGAGATCATGAAAATAAAAATACATCACTCAACGAGAGACACAAGCGTTGAGTAACAACCAAAACCAACAAAACACGAGGATAAAGACCGTTCTTAGCTGTCACCATTAATCAGTGGCTAAACGGGTCATCCTACTCGTGCCGGCAGTTTTCTCCGCCAAACTACCGGCGTGGAAAAGATTGATATTCTAGCAGTTTGTTGAAGGGTGTTTACAAACCCAAAACCAGACACCCTGCCGGAAAGAGTCCACCGGTCTGCGACGCAATAAAGCTTCGGCACATGTTGACCTTCCGCGAGTTCTGTTCCAATTACTCACTGAAATATGCCTATGCCGGTGGAATTCTCAAATTTGCACAAAGTACCTTTTATTCAATAATACACGCGAGCCGCTCAGCGGGCAACAAACAAAGCATTAAGTTGCCTTCGGTTTACGTCGTCAGCATTTTCATCGCCGCACAATCGAGTTTATATTCGCGAGCCGGTCCCAGCACAATATTGCTTGATACCATCGTATCTTGCTTGGCGAATTTCTTTTTGTCCGCCATTTTGACGCGCGAGTATTACGCGTCAATTGTTGTGAAGATAAAGAAATTATGCGATAAAACTACTACGCCTTAGAGCCAATCGTAAATACTTCAATTCGCTGAATTGCTGCGCCTTTGAAATTTGAATAAATGGGTCGAGTAGGTTTCCGTCTGATGATGATGTTGCAAAAATGTGAGGTATTTGAACGCGAAAACCTGTTCGGGCATTCTCATCAGAGAAGACCCGAACCAAAGCAACAGCACTTGAAACGGTTGATACCCGGCTTATCGCTAAACACGGCCAAAGGGCACGTCAAACACCGCACGAATAGCCTAGCAACTAGGATCGCAGCCAGCCATGCGCCGATAGTAGAGATTAGAATAGCAAAATATTATGTCACGTGTCATCGCATCATCGCATTCACCCTTCGAGAGAAAACCGGTAAATTTGAAACACGTTCGTCACAGAGCATGGAAAAGCTTCGACGAGGCGTCGAGGTTATCATTCCATTGAACAGTATAATTACCCGCTGATAACAACCTTCGACGATCGAATTCAATTATAAACACATTATTGCAGCAACCTACTGGTTACGAGCGCGATGCAGAATAGGCTGCTCGAAACCCCTTGACCTCATCGAACACGGAGGGCCACAGAACTGAGGAAGTCCGGTTTAAAGTGAGTCATTAATCGAATGAAAACTTCCTTTTCTAGAACAGCATCGATCGACCGACCATACGTCTATCAACGCCTCGACAGGCGGCATATTGAATGAACGGACCGGCGCGCTAATTGGAGTAGAGCTGCTACACTTCTCTCAGCGATCGATAATATCTTGCTACAATGGACTTTGCCCATCAGCATCGGCGCCGACAACGATCACTCAATTGAGCACCGCACGTGCTTGGCCATATGATCGATGCGTGTCGTTCGGGGGGCAAGCTACGTCTAATTAGCGCATTCCCAAATGATCACTACTTGAACTTTGGAACGAAAAACCTACCCGTTCCCGCTGGAATGGGTTATCGAGTTTACAAGTGATCATGTTCTGGACGGAGGACGGAGATGATATCATTCGTTGTCATCGATCACGCAAAACAAAAGTGATTCTGTGTTCGACCCGGCAACAATTGCTGCGCTTTGGTACGTGATCGTCGGCAGCTTCGCAACCACCACCATCACCACCCGGTTCGCTAGCCGCAAAAAGCGAGAGCCAGCAATTTCACGACTTTTTGTTTCGAGCTAAAATAGCGAATATCTTTTTCCTTTTCGCTTCGAACCGGGGGTACAAAGTCCAACTGGCCACAGACACATGCACAGCCCTCGCCGATGAGTCCAAAGTCCATTCCGTGTTTCGATGAGAGCGAACAGCGAAAAAAAACATAAAGAGCTAGTTTCTTTTGACTGTGTGGATTTCTGCCATTTTTCTGCGCTGCTGCCGTCGTGAATGTGAGATATATGGATGTGTATACGAACGCAGACAGACGGCTGTCAGCGATGAGTGAAGCGCTCTACACGGGAAACCGGCCGGGCGTAGGGTGGAACTCATCATCAACCTGCCGAATACGTATACGTTCGGAACAGCTGGGCGTTGTCGTCGATTTCAGTTTGCCTGGCAAGTGAATTTATCCAAGCAGTTAGATTAATTTACACAGTTATGTGACATCTGGAACTATCGTTAGATTTATCAAAAGTGATGAAGAATCTGTCGATTTGATTTAAGGTACGTGGTATCGATGATCAACTAATTCTCATTAAAATTAGAACACACATTGAATGTTGGATACATATTTTAATGCGACTAGCTACTCGAAGTATTATGACAAACAAAAATTCGCTTACCTGATCATGTTTGAAACTACAAACGTTGGTTACCAGCTTCAGTTTATGACAATTTTAAAGAGCATTCATTGATCCACTGCTATTGGTATAGAGTGTGACTCGACTGTTTCTCCTTCATTTCAATAGGTCACTGTTTAATCCCAGAGGCAGTCGGTGGGATTTTATCGTCCACTGTGTTCTTGACTAGCTTGCTGTATGCTCATCGCAGAAGCTCCTTCCAATATAATTTGCGCTAGCTTAACTTCGTGCATTCAACGTAGGATTACGTTTCTCTTTTCGATACAGGGTGTCATTTCAAAATTTTGAAAAATGAGCATTACGCAAAAGCGAACGATTTCTGAAAAGTAATAACTCTCGTTAAGGGGAGATATATAGTTAGAACGAGAAAAACACATTTTTGAAAGAAAAATCAAATTGAAACTTTTTACAATTATAAGTGTATCCATGTAGTATACAAACTTTTTTTTCAACAAAATGGCGGCCGTTAGAGTGCGTTGAAAAAGTCTTTGTATTTTGCTTGTGTCAGCTCTCTTTGTCGCAGTTTTGATCTGAAACCTCTGAAAGAAAATTGGTACTTTTGGTGTAACTTTTTTGAAAAAATCCCATGGGAAAAATCCACATGTTTTCCACCATTTTATCACATTTTTCCATATTTTATAATTGTAAAATTTCACAATAATTTTTAATTCATATAGAAGGTAATACTATAATAAAGAAATCCTATAAGTTTCAGCTTAATCGAATTGTTAGTTTACGAGTTATCACCGGCATAATCTCCGAAAATGCTGTTTTGAGCAATACACAATAGAAAATAGGTCTTCTCGGTCAAGCGTCTCTTTATACCTGCTGCGCGCGAAAAAAGGCGTCTTCGAAAAACGATGAAAAGAAACACTTGGAGTTCGAATTTCGAAAAAAATAAGGGTTTCAGGAGCGTATTCTACGGGAAATTTTCTAACTTTTTATGCCAAAAACAGAATTTTTGGTCATTCTAACTGAATATCCTCCCTTAAGGGTCACCCACAATAGATACGTTAGCGTCCCATTGACGTAAATTTGACAGGAAACCTATGGGAAATCTGTCAAGTTCACGCCAACGCATTCGCAACGAATCAATTGTGGGCCATTTGACTGAACAGAATGACTTCATTCATACACTATTTGATCAGAAAAAAGTGGCGGGTTACGTCCGGGATATAACCGCAAGGTTCACGTAGGACTGCGTTGGTTAACAGTAATAATGGTCATCGTATCATTACACATATGGTTGGTTAAATTAGCTCTCTAGTTTTGCTTTGGACCCACCTCTTCTTATAAATTTTGCTCCATACGGCACTTCCGTGATCCTCATCCATCTGGGCCATGCTATTCAATGCTAGTATATAGCACGCGAGACGAACCGAAATGATTTCATAAGGGCCGAATGGCAAGCTTTGGGTAGACATGGAAGGCGGTAACTGACCGATTAACCGGTCTTGCAAGACTCTGTCTTCCGTACCACAACCGGGCGGCTGGAAAAATCCCTGTCTGAGTCACCAGCTTGTGTCGAAACCTGAAATCATTTCAATTGCTTTTATTTTTGTCTTTTGATTTCTTTCAAATCGCCGCCAGAGAGACGAACAAACGGTACAAGCTGAAAGAAGCACGTACGGTGAAAGAACTCGTCTTGCCGAAACAAGACATTCACTTCAAGGAGGTGATAAATCGATTTGAGTGGCATTTCCGAAAACCAAATTGCTCCGGTACGATAACTTGGTGTTCTTCGATGTACTCCATCAAACGCTGGAAGATGAATCGTACACAAAGCTTGCTGACAGCTGACAGCAACGTGATAGTCCTGTAGCTTGATGGGGTTGCTGGATCCTTTCCAGGCTTTAGAATGTGGATGACTTTCGCTATATTCCATCTGGTCGGGAAATAGTTTAGCTGGAAGGAACCGCCAGGAACCGGAATGTTTTGCTGGAAAGCTTCATCAGAACCAGGTTGAATATAGTGTAGTTGCTTTCATGTTCTTGCCGCGCTTCACCGCCGCACGTACTTCGTCCTCCGTCACTTGAGCGCCGAACGGTGCATCGTCGGGTTGTTTGGCAAATTGGTTGATAGTTTGCTGCACTACGGCTTCGTGTGGACTCACCATGCTGGCACCCAAGTTGTGCGCTTGAATGAGCTTGTTGGCGATCACATTGGCCTTCTCCGACGGGGAAACCAGGATGCCTCCGAAATCGACTTTCAGTGGTGGAACTGCTGTTGGCTTTTGTTGAGGATCTTTGCCATCTTCCAAAACGGTTTCGAATGACGGTTCATAAAGACCGTATTGAGTCAGTGCAGAAACAGTTTTTATTGTATGCTTTGCGTAAGTTAGGATGGAACTCTTTTCGGTTACATTCTTATGAATCTCGATGTATGTTAGTTAAAATAGATGATCTTGAACAACGACGTAAGTTTGCTATTCTATCATTTATAAACGATGTTTATAATTTATTCTACATAAATAATTGACTCATAAATAAGATTATGTCTTGCTATAACAAATACTGCATCACAATTAATATAACAATGAATAAAAATCAACTTAAAAAAAGTATTTTACTCTCGATATCAGTAAGAATAGAACTCAGGCAAAAATGTAAAACAGGTCTACAAATATGATTGACGACAAATACAATTTAAAAAAATTGCTAGGTAACGATAGAAGCCTTTGTTCTGAGGTGAAAAAAATCAGTCAAACCTTCTTATTGTCACGTTATTTTAATAGATGGGGAGTAAATGAAGTGAAATATAGGATGCCTGTTCCACTGTTATTCCTGCTATGTCTTGAAGAATTTCTTTTTTGTTTCATTACTATCGAGATTTTCAAGTTCGAGCTTGTTAATGCTCGCTCCCATCGTAGTCACGTTAACACCTGTTGGGTAATTTTTGTGACCTGTCCGTGGATAAGATTTTAACTCGTGACTTTGGCGTGAGACGTTTGGTCTCACCACTGGACATACAGTAGATTTGTACAACACAAAACAACGTTGAATAAAGAAATCAAGAAGATCTCATAGAAGATGCCCGATAGAAAGGGACTTCCCGAAAAAAAGTTTTTGCTGTGAAAACAGTAATTAAACAATGTTTCTTATTGTCACAATGAAAAACATTGTACATTTACTGTGAACTGAATTGTTCCGAGATAACGAATTTGTCAGAACAATGTTTTAACAACGTTTTTCTTGTTTATAGTATTTCAAAGGGATTTGTTTTATTTTCAACGCTGTTTCGATGTAATTTTTAAAAGAATATGAAAATAAATCGTGTATTCAGACAAGCTTTATTTAATACTTATAGCTTTAATCAACCCAAAGAACATAATCTAAACAACAAATGTACATTTTTTAGTAGAAATCCTTACACACTTTTTTATCGAGTTATCAACAAAATGAGCTTAAGCATTTTGTTATCCAACCTCCCATAAAGAGGATACTTATTTGAATCAGATATATCTGTTGAGAAATACAAAAAGAAATAGTCATGCTCATTGCACAGTAAAGTTTTGATTATCCCAAATATAATTATTCCATCATCTTTCATACTAAATGTGGAATCACAACTATTTTGTCTGGTAGCGCTGTTAGATTCTGTTGCTTTATCTGCTTTGAAAATGGACCTGTTATATTTCCATACTTTGATAGCATTGAACGGTGTTTTATGAAGCATATGAATTACAGTAACAGGAATTTGAAAGTCTTCTAAATGCTCTGGTTCAAATTTATCCGAATCACGCAACTGTACTACCCTTTCTTGGTAATATTCCATATAATCAGAATTATATCGTGAGTGAGAGAGGACATACTTTGTTGCAATTTGTAGAACAGGTTCTTTGGGCTCTTTCATATATTTTTTTATCATTCCGTTAATGTCTTCATATGAAAATAATGAAAATGCCCATAGAGGGCCATAATTTGTTACACAATTTGTAATATGAATCATTATGTGCACATTGAAAGTCATCTGTGATGAACCATATAGTGTTTGAAATTTCTGAACGAAACCAGTCAAACTTCTTTCACATTCAGTAATAATACTCTCGGTAAGCCCGCCGCATAACAGCTTGTTGATTGTCCGGGAAAAATATACGAAATGTTCATAATATGTCGCTGGAAGTACACCATTCAAACACACTGGATCATAAATAAGCAGCCAGTCCTGCCACTCGTTGGCTTTCCAAGTTTTCCGTTCCGAAATCTTCCTTGGGTACCTGGATGCCTCAGCAAATGGGTTGATCGTGTTCAGTATGCTGTCGATGGTCTCTATTTGATCTTTTATATTGCCAGGGTGCTCAAACCACATCTTGCAGAGTTGTTTCGTCACGACAAGGAGAACCGCGTGCATATAGTCCACTGGACAAAAGTCAACTATATTGAAGTCTGGTGTTGATATCAAAGGAGATATTCCTTTTACCTTGTACGGTTTCACCTCTTTGTGGAAAATTCCAAATACAATATTGCGTGCAGGAACATTGGTCTCAAATTTGTCGCGTACTTGACCCTCTACTAAGCTTCCCGGTTGCATGCAAAAGCTGCAAGCGTCATATCCGTTGAACTGTCGAATTTGTTGAAGCTTGCACGTTGCAATATTTTGCATAATTCCACCATTTCCACAGACTTCAGCGAAACTATAATTGTTTGTAGGAAAATTATCCACTCTTACGAAAAGCTTTAGAAAACACGATTTCCTATGATCGTCAACGGTGATCTGTAACACAATGAAATGAATTAGATCGAAATTTCAGAAATTATACATTTCCAAACCAGTTCGTTCTGTGGTAATCAAAGTCCAACATATCTGCTACGAAAAAAATATAAAGCAAAACTATTCACATCACAAAACGCACAGCCACCCTAGCGCGATCCCAACGAACATCACTAAACTGCCAAACCTTAAACCACCACCTGTAGATCGAGTGCGAACGAGAGGCCCCAAGCGATAAACACCAGCACCAGAGCAGGAAGGCACCACAAACAAACAAACCAATCGTTTGTTTAATTGATCCATCATCATGCTGTTTCACATTGTGTAAAAATTCGCAAGCCGGTTTCCCATACCTACATGCGGTTGTATTTGTTTACCTTTCGTATTTACAAAAATAAGCAAATTTTATAACAACAAGAAACCGTGCCTCGCACGGCATACTTTGATTTCGGTCCCATACGGAGAAAATGTGTCACTCTGTGCTATAATAATAAATTGATGGGAGCTACTAATTCGAAAACGGTTTTCGAACATCCAACTGGTTCACTGGACCCCGCGCATCGATTACGTTTCCCGAAAACAAAATGATTATTGACACGAGCATGCTTCATCGAATATACATATGGCGGTCGATTGATGTGGCGTAGTTTCTGCCCACGGCTTATTATATATTCAAATTATCGACCGACGTTTCTGTTTGGGAGAGGCGCGCTTCTTCACCGCGACGCTCTCCTTTCTTATTTCACTGATGGCTCTTGGACTTTTGGACCTCCATATTTACTTATGTATGCTAGGTGTGGGTTGCTTTATGTTTACTGGTGAAGATTCGGATGAATAATGTCACGAAACGAGCTTGTCATTGAGTGTATGATTCGACGGGTTTGTGCTTATTTTTGTTTACGTTCCTTTGTGATCGAAAGGCAGAGGAAGAGATGTCTTCCTTGATAAATGCCAGGTCAAATACAGCTGATTGCACAACCAACAAAGGGGGATCTTTCTGGAAGAAAACTGTTGTTTCGGCGTAGATATATGCAAATAAGTAATTAACACTTGATGGAAAGTGCCAACCAGGGAGCGTTTTTTTTTTTTGCAAGGTCAATTAACATTTCACATCAACTGAAACGAACGGCAATGGCAGTTCTACGATCATAGTCGAACAGACGCTAACGACAACAAAGAGAAACCCATCCGTTGTTGTTGATTGCCAGCGACGAGTTGGTTATCAAACAAGATTGTGTCAAAGCAAACACTCGTTTTTAGCTTATCTTGTTCACTCTTCCAATTTGCTCACTCGAGTCTCCTAGCTATCACTCCGTCTAGGAACGGCACCCCACTTATCAGCCAGCGTTGTAGAAATGATAACCAAACAAAGTGATATTTACCTCAATACTTCTGACCATGGTTCAATACTCAACGAGGGAGAATCCAAAATCAGGCTCGGGTTAGGTCATCAGGATTCAATATGCCTACTATGATCGAGAATTAGAATCACAACGAATGCACACTGAAATTAAAAGGACTATTCCATTCTTCCAGCGATTCAAATCGACGGTGTGTTCTGGAACCAAAAGCACGCGTTTAATTTGAATCGAAAAGGTACATTCGAAATTTAAGCGATTGTCACAAATCCTACGCGACCTCTATCCCTACGGACAGCCCACTAACACCCATATGCCGCTCGTTTCCCACAAGGCCGAGCACTGTATTTTTGGTCGCGTAAAAATAGTATACGCTATATCACCGTGAGTATCTGTGGCACGGACAGAGAGCCGCCAAAGCCAGTTAAGTCGCGTGAATTGCACTGCTTAGGTTTTACCCAAGGCTTGGGAATTCCATTCGTTAGAAATGTCCCGCCGTGATTCAAACTACGGCTTTAGATAGCCTAAATCCGTGGGCTTGTACTTCCGATAACCAAGCCAAGTTGCTCCCCAAGCCATGAGCCACTGACCGGCATTTTTACTCACAAACATTCTTCTTTTTGTTGTAAATTTCAGGTATGCAACGACCTCGGTATCATCTGCGAGACGGATTATTTTGGTATGATTCCGGTGCGGGATGGAGACAGCACCGAGGTAGACGAGTGCAGCGCCAAGCAATGGATAAACTTACGAAATCCGTTGAGTCTCCATGCGAACGATCGCAACCATCCAATTCTGCTTTCGCTGCGCGTCAAGTTCTGGGTACCAGCGCATTTAATTCTCCAGGATAGCGTCAAGAGGCTGTTCTATATGCAAGCCCGGCAGGAGTTGTTAGACGGCCACATCAATCCATCTAGCTGGGAAAATGCCGCTCACGTGTCTGCATTGCTCCTGCAGGCCGATGGTTACTTGTACGATGCGAACAAGGTCTTTTCCAACCTAACCAGTCTGGAGCGGGGAAGTCCGTTGAACACGATCGATCGTCGTCAGCTGAGGCGGCCATCGAAGCGAAAGTGTTCGGAAAGTGATGTCAAACGAGGAAGCATCGCATCGACTGTTATGCTGGACGATACGATGTCCGAGACGATACCAAAGAACATCTACCAGAGCTATATTTTAAGGCCAAAGCTCGAAGAGACTGAACCGGAACCAATGCCGGAGAATTTCATCCAGATGATCGCAAAGGAACATGAAACCTTTACCAAGATCAAGATGACTGCTACCTCGGCCCAGTATTGGCTGCTCGAAGAAATCTCAACCCTGAACGGATACGGTGAAGAACTGTTCGAAGGTCTCACCATCACGGAGCCGTCAGTACGCTGCAAAATCGGCGTCAGCCCTCATGGCCTAACCATCGCCAAGGACGATGAACAATATAGGTAAGACCAAACTTTCTCCAACCACGAAAAGCGTCCAGCTGATTAATAACCAAATTTTTCATTTATTTTCAGCGTCCCATTCACTGCAGTAAAGGCCGCCAAATCGATCAAACGATCATTCCGGCTGACCTACATGAACGAAGAGCACGAGGAAACCCACATCGAGCTGAAACTCCCAAATCATCGCACGGCAGCCTGCCTGTATCGGGCCATAACCGAAAAGCACGTCTTTTATTCGTGCGAAACCGTTCGACCGGTAGTTACCACCCAGTTTATCCGTGATCTCAAGGGTACGATTGTATCGATGTTCAACGAAGACACCGAACTCGGCAAACGCTACGTATTCGACATCCAGCGAACGTGTCGGGAGGTGTACGACAACTCCCGCCGAATCCTGCATGCCCGTGGCATCGAAATCAGCAAGGTACAACAGGAATGCCCCCAGGCTCAGGCCAGCAAGCTCGATCAGCAGCTCGCCGATGAAGCCGAAGAGGGTGACAAACTTGAACGACTTGTCGAAGAACGAATTAACGAAGCCGTTACCTGCATCATCTGCGTCGACAACGTGATGGACACGATGTTCCTTCCCTGTGGACACATCGCTGCCTGCCGGCAATGCGCAGAACAGTAAGTCAAACACCCCTTAATTCACATCAGAACCAACACTAACTCTGTTCCTCTCCCTACAGATGTGATCGCTGCCCACTTTGCCGAGCCAACATCGAGTGTGTCAACAAAGCGTTTCTGCCGCCAGTGCTGCGTACCCGGAGTCAAACGGCGGCTGCAGCTGCCCAAGCAATCGCAGCTCAATGATTCCCTCTCTAGCGTATCCGGCCCTTGTTTTAAAATATGGCACAACAAAAGAAAAACAAAAAAACTGCAACCACATTACCATTAGCTTTAACCTTAGAAGTTATGCCACTGTGTAGCGATTTGAGAAGGCTAGGAATGAAAGGAAAATTATAATTTTCCTCGTAGTTTCAGATGTTTCAAGTGAAAGCGAAAAAAAAAATGCAAACAAAGGTGATATTTACTTTTAGTTACTAACTATAATAGGAGTTACACGAAACTGCTTTTAAAAGTTGTCGATAACAGATAAACTACAATATCATAAAACTAACGAACGCGTATAGTCATATATCAATGCAAATTTAATCAACGTAGGTGTGAGAACGAGACTGAGTGAGATGTGTAGTGCATGAATGAAGTACAAGCGAGGAGGCCTTCCATAGGAGGGCTTAGAATCTAGTGAGATGAATACCTTTAATGAAGAAAGTATTGTTTTACGTTTAGTATTTTATACCCAAACCTTAATTTACGATTGGCCAACGTACGAAATGTGTAAGATATGTGTATGTATCTTTATCGGAGCCAATCGCAAAGGCCACTCTGAATCAAATACAATTTGTTGTTATCAAAAACTTTACTCGCAAGCTGTAGTTTAATGTTTAATATCCGAAAGCATGAACATTCTTAACTCAAGCTTCAAGTTTCTCGATCAATATATCTTAACTGTTGCAGTTCAAGAGGGTGAGCCACGTTGTTCAATATTTTAGATTCAGAAAATTATTAATATTATTATTATCATCTTTCCTTCACTTCTCAGGATTTTAGCAGCAACCCCGGGCCCCAGGCGTCTGTTGGGCTCGATGGGAACTGTAAAGAAAACTGAAAGCACGGTTTGGGCCAAATACCGGTTTAGCGTATATAGTATATCGTTGTGCGGTAAACGGATAGATAAAAAGGATGAAAAATGTAAACAATAACAAACAGCAAGTAAGAATAGCTATAATCGCTAATCGAAAAGGATAGTGTGAAATTTATTGAACCTTAATTAAATTTGATCGGTAGTTTCCTCAACTAGTAGCTAGAAGTGTCGGTGAACATCTCTGGTTTTTTTTTTTTTTAACTTACTCGTTTATTTGTGAGGCTCAAGTATTTTTTTAATTAAGAATAACAGCACATTCCTTGTCGAACGTTCGAGTGTGATAGTTCTCTTTATCTCTTAGCTCCGCAATCGAGTAAGTTTCGGTTTTTGGCTTTTTTTTCCCCACGATCGTGGTTTTTTTTTGCTGTATTTATGCTGGTGCAACAGCTGGTCAAAAAGTTCCACAGTGCGACGTTCGGACGAAGGAAGTGGCCTTTACAGGCGAGCCTAGTAAAGGACCATCCAACGACCCGTAATCGACACCGAAAGTGGGAAGAATATTGTTCTCCCCTACGGCGGCTATCACCATCATCATCATCACATCTCATCATCACCGCACCATTCCATCGCGTCGGTCGAGGCTTTGTTCCCCACGCAGGCTTTACAATAGCCTGTGTACAGACCGGCAAGTAGCAGCCGCACCATACCAAATTGCCAAACAATAGGTAAACATTTCGTTTTATTTCCACTTTGCTCCACTACTGACTGACGATAGAGGATAATCCCCCTAGCAGGCAGAAGTACCTTTCCGGTAAACATTATTTAATTTTTTTTTTATTTATTTTTTTTTGTATTTATATTATTTATTTTTTGGTTTGAAATTTTTCTGGCGGATTAATCCTCCCGGATAACACAAAAACTTTCTCATTATATATTAGTATTACATATATAGGTATATATATAAATATTCCTTTTTTTTTTTTTTTTTTTTTTTTTTGATTTATAGGGAATCATTTTTTCAAATTATTGATCAATCCACCTATAAGTGGATGTCATTTTCTAAATTTTGGATTTATTTTTCTCTGTGATAGGAGTTGTGTATGTGGATTTTTTTTGAGCATGTTTTAGGTTAATATAATCGCATCAATAAAATAAATCCATATTGTTTCCTACATTTTTATATTATTTGTATATATTTTTTTTTTGAATTTATTTATATTACATTGAATTTATTCCTTAAATTGAATTGAGCACAATTATTTAATTATCCTCGTGGGCGTTCTAAGTCCCCACGATGGATAAAAATAATCCGAGCCGGGGCTCGGAGGAGTTTGATTGTTCGGATGATGATATTCCTCCCATTCTGTTACCTTTTCCCCATTTAACATCTCTGGTTTGTAAGTAAAGTTAAAATTAAGTACAAATTAATTAATTAGAGCTAAATATTTATTATATGGTACAGACTAGTGTAGAAACAGAAACCAACAGGTTAACAAAACCACTTGTCGCACGAGGAAGAGAAAACTATTGAATTGTAAGTTGAATGATTGACTTTAGCATGAATTAATAATCTAATTAAATATTTCAGTTTGAGCTGCATTTGAGCTGCTTCGAAAACGGTGGTGCAAATCTCTAAAAAATCTCCGAACAATCTCAAAAATTCAATATTTGAGTTCGGATAACCTCAAACATGAGTGTGAATTTTACTATGACACCCTGCGGTGCCTGCTCGACAACCTCTGAGACTGATGAAGGGATGATTGGCTGCGATAACTGCAACAAGTGTTATCACTACCGGTGTGTACGTGTGCAGGAGGAAAACGTCCATGATCAGGAGAAATGGTTTTGTCCGGCGGAGGATTGTCAGAAGGTGGAAGAAGAGCAGGAAAAACGTATGGAACAACGAAAGAAGAAAAAATCTTCCAAAAAGACGCTCGTAACGGACGATAATTCGGATAAGTCTAGCGTCAAGTCCGATCGGCAGTCCGGTTCGCTTCTCGAGAAAAAGCTGAAGATGTTAGAGAAGGAGCAAAGAGCGAAGGAAGAGGAATTGGAAATGGAACGTCTGCTGTGGAAGAAAAGGATGGAGATGGATCGGATCCTGAAGGAAAAAAGACTCCAGATGGAAAACGAAATGAGGCGGCAGGAAATGGAGCAAGAAAAAAGGTTGCTGGAAAAGGCTTTAAAGGATGAGCAGTACATTTGGATTTGATGGAACAAATGCGTGAAAAGTACCAGGCAAAGATGATAGGCGTGAAGGAAAAATTCAACGCGAAGGATTTGAATGAGCGAACGAAGGAACAGGATCTTCAAGCAGGAATGTCGAAATCTTGCAAGCGCAGCGGAAGAAGAAGATTGGATCGAAAACAAAAGGCAGAGGAAAAGAAGTAGTAGAAGAAGAAAGGACTGATTTGGAAGATGAAAACAGCGACGTAGAGGAAACTGATTCCGAAGAAGATGACATTGCTACATTACCACCTAGAGAAGGTAAGGCAATTAGAACCTCCGAAAGCCGAGAAGTTGGGAACGTTTATTCCCTTTGGAAACGCAGTAGAACAGCTGTGTGACCATCTCGAAGCCGTGAACCTTAAACAGCATCTTGTCAATCCGTTGCTGGTGCAGAGTCTGGTGGACAAACTTCCATCCTCCGATAAGCGTGAATGGGTGCGCTTTAAAAATAAGAAGAAGAAAGTCACCTTGAGGACGTTGGCTAAATTTCTTTCGAGAATCGTATCCGAGGCATGTGAAGCAAATGCCTGCATCGTTGTGAAAGGAGAAGTTAGGGACGTTCGCTACGGAAAAAGTAGTAAAGGGGGATTGAAGGAAAAAGGATCGGTTTATAATCACAGTGAGATTGGAGTTTCGAAAGACAGCACTACAAACGGCACCACAGTACCCGGGAGCTTAAAACCTTGCAAAGCATGCAAGCATACCGATCACCGGCTGCGATTTTGTCAAGACTTCAAGGCGATGACATTTGACGATCGCATGAAGGTTGTTGACAAGGGTAAGCTGTGCAGAGTATGTCTGAACGATCATGGAAACGCACCGTGTCGGTTCAGGATTCGATGCAACGTTGGCCAGTGCCAGGAGCGCCATCATCCTCTGCTGCATCCACTAGCGTCGTCAGTAATGATGAACACCCATATTCATTTGCAAGGAATGATCTTTTTTAGGATGATTCCTGTATCGCTACACTGCGGAAATCGAACGGTGAAGACACTCGCCTTTCTGGACGAAGGAGCTTCAATTACATTAGTGGAAAGATCGTTGGCCGACCGACTAGGGGTGAAAGGAGTTCTCCAGCCACTTACAATCAAATGGACCGCGGATGTCACCAGAGTTGAAAAAGGCTCGATGAAGATGAATCTATTGATATCCGCCTCCGGAAACGACGATAAGTTGCTATTGAATTGCGTACAGACCGTCGAACAGCTTCTTCTACCTAGACAATCGTTAGACGTCGCTGAAATGTCTGCTGCATACAATTTTCTTCGAGATCTACCAATTTCTTCGTACCCAAGTTAGAGACCCGGTATACTCATCGGTTTGAACAACATTCAAGTCATCGCACCTATGGAAGCTAAAGTTGGTAAACAAGGAGAACCAATCGCTGTACGGTCCAAGCTAGGATGGTCAGTTTACGGCCCAACGGGACATTCGAAAAGGCGGCAGAACTACGTTGGGCATCATCGTGAGGTCACGAACGAAACGTTGTACAATCTGATGAAGGATAACTACGCGCTGGAGGAATCGGTAGTTGCCGTATCACAAGAGTCGAAGGAGGAGAAACGCGCTCGTGACATTCTGGAGCAAACTACGGTACGCCTGGACGACCGTTTTGAAACCGGTATGCTGTGGAAAAGTGACAATCCAAAGTTTCCGGAAAGCTACCCCATGGTGATCCGCAGGTTACGGCAGTTGGAGCTACGCCTGAAAAAGACACCGGAGCTATACGATAACGTGAAAAAGCAGATCGAGGAATACCAGCAGAAGGGCTATGCTCATTTAGCGACGCCAGAAGAATTAGCTGCAATCAAGCCGCAGGAATCCTGGTTCCTTCCCATTAACGTAGTGTTGAACCCGAAAAAGCCCCGGAAAGTGCGACTAGTATGGGATGCGGCAGCGACAGTTAATGGCGTTTCTCTGAATTCCCAGCTACTTGCAGGTCCAGACTTGCTCACTCCACTGCCGAGGGTAATCAACCGTTTCCGAGAGCGGCCAATCGGTTTCGGTGGAGATTTACGCGAAATGTTTCACCAAATACGGGTGCGAGCAGCCGATAAGAAATTCCAACTATTTGTGTTCCGGAACTCTTCGGATGTAGCTCCCAGTGTATTCGTCATGGACGTCGCTACGTTTGGTTCGAAGTGTTCTCCGAGTCAAGCTCAGTTTGTTAAGAATTTGAATGCAATGGATTTTTCCGAGACATTTCCAGAAGCAGCGGAAGCGATAGTGAAAAGTCATTACGTTGATGATTATTTTGACAGTGTCGATACAGTAGAGGAAGCCATTTAAAGAGCAAAAGAGGTACGGTTCGTCCATTCGAAGGGCGGATTTGAAATAAGGAATTGGGTTTCGAACTCCGAGGCCTTTCTTGAGGAATTGGGAGAAGTTAAACAGGAGCAGTCGGTGCATTTCAACCTGGACAAGGAAAGCGGAAACGAACGAGTACTTGGTATCATCTGGGACTCAAGACTGGACGAGTTTTCATTCTCGACGATACATAGACAAGATGTTAGACCGTATTTGCTGGAAGGTGAACATCCTACAAAGAGAATAATTCTAAGCTGTGTGATGGGATTTTTCGACCCGTTAGGCTTGCTAACACCGTTTACGATCCATGGGAAAATGATAGTGCAAGATCTATGGCGCACGGGATGTGAATGGGACGATGAAGTAGATGTCAACTGCCTTGGTAAGTGGAAACGCTGGACTGGTCTGTTGGTAAACGTGGAGGCCATACGCATACCTCGCTGCTACTTTCAAGACGCCATTTCATCTTCAATCAACTCGCTGGAGCTACATGTCTTTACCGATGCAAGCATTTATGCCTCTACGGTTGTGCGGCATACTTCAGAGCACTAATTGACGGATCCGTAAGGTTCACTGGTGATGTCACACTCGAAAGTAGCTCCATTAAAATTACAATCGGTTCCACGTCTCGAACTGATGGCTGCTGTTCTCGGGGCGAGGATGCAGCACACGGTAAGGTCAAATCATTCATTTCCTATCACCAGATGCGTGTTGTGGAGTGACTCTCAAACTGTGCTGAGTTGGATTCGTTCAGACCAACATAAGTACAAGCAATTCGTTGCTTTTCGGATTTGTGAAATTCTAGAGTTGACGTCCACAAACAATTGGAGGTACGTTCCGTCTGATTTGAATATCGCTGACGTCGTAACAAAGTGGGGACAAGGACCGCCACTAGAGTCAGACGGTCCATGGTTCAATGGACCACGGTTTCTGTACGAATCAGAGTGTGAATGGCCTTTGCAGAAGAAAACACTATTAGACGTTCCGGAAGAGATGAAAGCATGCGTGCTGCACCATGAAACGTCGATATCCAACCCTTTAATCGACGTCAATGTTACGTCACGCTGGTCGCGGTTGATTCGTATTGCAGCTAGCGTAGTTCGGTTCATCGCTAACTGTCGGAAGAAAGTAGCTGGAGATCCAATACTAGTATCGAAGGCGGGGCGTTATTTAGAGCGTTGTATATTAGCAAAACCGAATTCCATCCAATGGCCGCTTCTTCAAGACGAGCTCCAAATAGGAGAAAAAATACTTCTAAAACAAGCCCAGCAGGAAAGCTTTCCAGAGGAGGTGAAGATTTTGGAAATCAGCCGAGAGAACAACATGGATCAGTCGGCAGTAAGCGTTGGCAAGTCAAGCTGGCTCTACAAGCTAAGTCCGATAATTGATGCTGATGGAATAGTGAGGATGGGAGGAAGATTGGCGCTATCAGCCACGATTTCTTATGACAAGAAATTTCCAATAAACCTGCCCAAGCGAAACCAAATAACATATATGATCATCCAACACTTTCATGAAAAGTATGGTCATGCCAACCGGGAGACTGTGTTCAACGAGCTTCGTCAACGCTTCTACATACCAAAGCTTCGATCAACAATTTCAGTAGCCGTACGAGACTGCATGTGGTGCAGAGTCAACCGGTGTCAGCCACAAGTTCCAGTGATGGCACCGCTTCCTGTTCAACGAATCACGCCGCA
This sequence comes from Aedes japonicus, assembly GCA_034211315.2. NCBI lineage: Eukaryota > Metazoa > Arthropoda > Insecta > Diptera > Culicidae > Aedes > Aedes japonicus. The sequence goes on from JASCZW010012126.1 coordinate 17,899, forward strand.
GTTGCGTCCCTTCAGCTCCGTCGGAGTGGATTATCTGGGTCCTGTAGAAGTTTTGGTTGGTCGTCGAAGAGAGAAGAGAGGGGTGGTCTGTTTACTTGCCTCGCGGTACGAGCTATTCACCTTGAAGTAGTGCATACTTTGACCACGCAAGCTTGTCTGATGGCGATAAGAAGGTTCATCTGCAAACGAGGTTCACCAGATGAGTTTTTCTCGGATAACGGAACCAACTTTAAAGGTGCTTCCAGCGAAATGGTCAAGGCAAGGCAGCAGATCAGTGCAGAATGCGCTGAAAGTGTCACGAGTCCAGTTATCAAGTGGCACTTTATCCCTCCCGGAACCCCACACATGGGCGGAGTCTGGGAAAGAATGGTGAGATCAGTGAAGGAGGCAATGAAGGCGATGGACGACGGTAAGAAGCTGACAGATGAAATTCTTCTGACCACCTTGTCAGAAGCCGAAGATATGGTCAATTCACGTCCGCTAACATATCTTCCGCAAGACTCATCGGAAACTGAAGCCATCACACCGAACCACTTTTTGCGCGGGGTTGTCAAAGGAGCGGATCAGATAGAGAGTAGCCGAATCGATCCATCCGAAGCGTTGCGGGATGTTTACAAACGGTCGCAGTATCTGGCCGATAGAATGTGGCAGAGATGGAGTAAGGAGTACCTGCCTAATATCAATCGTAGGACGAAGTGGATCGAGGAGCGCAGAACGTTGAAAGTGGGTGACTTAGTATTCATTGTCGATGGAGCACAACGGAGGAACTGGGTTCGCGGGATTGTAGAAGAGGTCGTTGAAGCTGCAGACGGTAGGATCCGGCAAGCCAAGGTGAGAACGAACAGAGGTGTATTCAGGAAGGCAGTGGCCAACCTAGCTGTAGTAGAGATTCCTGGTAAATCCGGAACTTCCGGCAGAGCGGAACCGGAGTTACGGGCTGGGGTGTAAAGAAAACTAGGAGCACGGTTTGGGCCAAATACCGGTCTAGCGTATATAGTATATCGTTGTGCGGTAAACGGATAGATAAAAAGGATGAAAAATGTAAACAATAACAAACAGCAAGTAAGAATAGCTATAATCGCTAATCGAAAAGGATAGTGTGAAATTTATTGAACCTTAATTAAATTTGATCGGTAGTTTCCTCAACTAGTAGCTAGAAGTGTCGGTGAACATCTCTGGTTTGTAAGTAAAGTTAAAATTAAGTACAAATTAATTAATTAGAGCTAAATATTTATTATATGGTACAGACTAGTGTAGAAACAGAAACCAACAGGTTAACAAAACCACTTGTCGCACGAGGAAGAGAAAACTATTGAATTGTAAGTTGAATGATTGACTTTAGCATGAATTAATAATCTAATTAAATATTGCAGTTTGAGCTGCATTTAAGCTGCTTCGAAAACGGTGGTGCAAATCTTTAAAAAATCTCCGAACAGGAACGTTAGTCGGTTTTTGTAGATCTTCTAATCGGCTTGCTTAGGTTGAATAAGTTAAGATGATTCAGGAACCGCCGGACAATACTACATGTTCCAAAAATCACTGATTTCGGAATGCTGTTCAGTTTTTTCGCAGCTCCAACTCTTCAAGGGATACGGACCTGCCCCAAATGTCTCAATTCCTCCGCCGTGGTACTTCGCAATCTTGGCTGGCCGTTGCGATCAAGCGGTACAGCGACATCGATGAGAGTTTCACCAACAATCAATATGCAACTAGCGATTTGAAATTGGATCACTGTTGTAGAACCTCTTGGTCCGAAGTACACCTTGAAGCCAGCACCTTGTTATACATATTTGCGCCTTTGTTTTGATTTGCTGTGTTATTTTGACAGATTATTTGAGAGTGTGTTCGTGTGAATTAATTATTAGGGGCGCATTATTGAGCTTGGGACCGAGCTTGAGACCGAGCATGGGACCGAGCTTGGGACCGATGTGTTAGTACTGACTGAGCCAAGAAAAAAATCGTATTTGTATGGGACCTACTCTGCCGTTATAAGCATAACTGTCCCATGTATATAGGGAAACCCATAGAACATGGGACAATTATGCGTAGAACGGCAGTACTGGTCTTAGAGTTAGTGTATGGTTTCACGCTTCTTCTCGTTGTCGTGGATCACAATGTTAGGACAATTGACGCGGATGAGGACATACGTTAGGAATTCGCGACCCCAGTACAGCTTTATGAATCTTATTTCCAGAACCGGGTCTGGTAGGTACTAGCTCCATATGGCAAATTTTTAAACACCGCAGAATCTATATTTCAAGTTTTGTTGTCTCGCACCAAGGTTCACATTTATGGAGATATCAACCAGAAAATAGTTGATTTTATTCACGATAATGATAACGAATCTTAACTGCTTCCAATTGGAGGTGAAAATGAAACTTTACAATTTATTTTTGATAAAATCAACCAGTAAAGATTCGTTATCATTATCGTGAATAAAATCAACTGTTTTCTTGTTGAAATGTTCAGAAATGTCCATAAAGACTTGGAAAGATTCAACTTTATTGTCACATTCCTGTACAGAAATTTAAGTCTGCTCTTGTACACAGCATCACAACTGCAAAGCAGATGTTCCGAGGTTTCACGTTCCATGTTACAGAAACGACAGATATCATTCTGAACCTGGCCTTTGTTTTTCAAATGATATCTACTCGGGCAATGTTCGGTTACTAGGCCAGTATAGGTACAAATAACTCTCTTATTGAGCTCCAGAAGCTTTTTACTAATTGTAACATTTGGAATTATAAACCGTTTCATCACCCTTTGCTCTTCCCAAGATTTTAATTCCATTTTTATGGCACAGTATGATATACCGCAGAATGGTTCTGGGCCAATAAACTGTGCATTTGAACCTTGTTTAGCAAGCTCGTCTGCCCTTTCATTGCCTTCAATGCCAGTGTCCCGGAACCCAGAATAAATTTACCGAGTTCTCTTGACACACCTTTCGCAATGAAAGAATGCATTCCCAGACAAGTTTGGATGTACATTTATAATTACTTAACGCTTTGAGTGCCGCTTGGCTGTCTGTAAAAGTACAAATATTTGCATATCTATATTTTCTCTTCAGACAAACGTTAACACATTTTATTCTAGCAAAGATCTCCGCTTGGAAAACCGTTGAATAGTTTCCCATCGCCACTGAGATTTCTACCCCAGGGCCGAAGATTCCTGCTCCCGTTTTTGTTCCAATTTTTGAGCCATCTGTGAAGAACTTTATGGAGCCATGACGAACAGTGGGACCTCCGACTTCCCAATCTATACGTGACGTTTCACATATCTTGTAAGGGATGTCATGGTTTTCCATAGGTTTCATCCCAATTTTAGATCTAACAGACATTTGAGATGTCCTTGTAGAACTTTTGTCACCTTCAAGTGATCCATCTCTGATTGGATGTACACATAGAACTGATCCAGGAAAATGTGTTTCCATAATCAGCTTTAACGTTTCACTAGGAGTTTTCGTAAAAACTCCATTCTCATTTTTCAGATTCCCAAGTTCAATCGTATGATCCTTTGCAAGAGCCCTCTGAAGTCTTGCGACTTCCGGACTATTGCTTATGTTTTCACACGTTAGAACCCAGGATCTTCGTTTAGCTGTGTTTGCTGTGTTATTTTGACAGAATATTTGAGAGTGTGTTCATGTGACTTCATTATTAGGGGGCGCATTATTGCGCTTGGAACCGATGTGCTAGTACTGACTGAGCCAAGAAAAAAATCGTATTTGTGTGGGACCTACTTGTCTTAGAGTTAGTCTATGGTTTAATCTTACATGCGTTCTGAAATAAGAACTACACAAGTAACCACAAGCATTATATTATTGCTCTTATTCAACCCAAAATCAACATCGGTAATGTGGGATCGCCTCAATTCAACAGTTGTCAAGTGATGAAGCGTTAGATTAGCTTAAGAATGTAAAGATGCATTACCAATGCAATAATGCTACTTTAGCAATGTCTTAAGGCATTACAAAAGATATAGCATTAGTTCGATCTTAGTGGTGCCCTTTTCAGCTTTAATCCAACTTCAATGATACACTAGACGTAATGCATATGCCCTATATATGCATGCTATTATAGCCTCGTGGTTACTTGGGTAAAGTCGAAAAGTCCTGTCAAATGAAAGCTAGCGCACATGTTCACTGAAGCCCGAAAACAAGTATATTTAGGGCATAATAACCTTTTCAGCAGTTGAATTACTGCTTCTACTGAAATGTTTTATAGCATTTTAAAGAGCATATACAGAGCTTCCGATATTTGAGAAAAAACATCGAATGTATTTAATTTTCTTCTATTTTAATTTATTTCTTCTGTTACGTTTTATATAGGGATGTTATTTCATATTATTTTATGGCATCTTCGCGTAACATTGATGGGATATTTTTTTATAAGCTCAAATGTGTTTCACCCTACATTGGGATTTGAACCAAGGTTTCTCACGACTGATCGATGCATGCCAGTTGCGTTAACGCTTTTAAGGCTTGCCCACAATAGACACCTTCGCGTTTCGTTGACGTAAATTTGACAGAAAACCTATGGTTAAACTGTCAAATTGAAGCCGACCCATCCACAACGTATCAATTGTGGGCCAACCATTAGGCAAGAGAACAATAGAATTATATAAGACAACTGCATAATTTTAAGCATACCCTCTTTATCGTTCTATAAAAACAAATTTCATGCAGCTATTTTTAGATTTTTCTTGCTAAACACGGCGCTAAGACTTTAAATTGTACCCACCGACGTTCATTACACAGCAAGCCAATACAATTTTGATACCCGGAGCAGGTTAAGCTGGATCATAAAAGAAAATGATATGAGAATGAAGATTCCTCGTTGAAAAAACAGCTCAGCCCTCTGAATATCAACAAACAAAAAACCCGCGGCTCCCCATAATGCATCCATATTTTTTTGCTGAAATTTTAGCAACCAAACTTTCTACTTTAAACTTCAAGGTTAAGGCTGGTTTACAGTTCGGAAAAATTATCACGGGATTTTGAACGGGATTTGGTACGAGAAATTCTCCAGTTTCTCCACATTTCTCAGCACCAAATGACAAGCTATTTTGGTGTATCAGGTTTTTCATATTGTTTACATTTGTGTAAGTTTTTTTTATTTCAGAAAAAATTAAAATCGAAATAAATTCTAGAAGTTCAGGAAATATTTTATTTAAGTTTACTTTAAGTTTGTTTTTACCTGGTCGATTCCCTCAAAGCATCCCAGTACATCCGGCATTCTTGACACTGACTGATTTATTCCAGGGCGATGAAATAAAACAACAGTAGTTACTAATTTGTTTCCAAATTGCACTTTAGCTATGTTGTTGGAATACTCCTTGCTTTTTTTCTTCCTCTATTATCGAGATTTTCAGCTCTGGGCTGATTCATCTCCCGTCGTAGTCACTCAAATACCTTTTTGGGTATTTTCGTAACTTGTCCGGGGTGAGATTCGAACTCGTGACTTTGGCGCTGGCTTTGGCGAGAGGTATGGATGGTAACCACTACGCCGGGGTTGGATTAAAACTTGCACAATTCACACGGAAACAATTCGGAACGATTTTTTCCCGCCGAAAAACTAGTGTGATGAACAACACTTCAGGAAAACTGTAAACCAGCCTTAAATGAGAATGAAGATGACGATTCTGGATCTGACAGGCAGTTCAGCTCGATCATATATAGTCAAAGTCAAATTGGATTGTTTCAGAAACGTCATCAGCATATGAAAGGTACAATACAAGAGTAGAAAATATTATAAAATATGATCGAATGGCGTTCTTTAACTTCACGAATAAAACAATGAAAACGTGTAACTTTCCATCGCGCATGCAGTTTGAAGAGTTTGATGGTTCTGATAGCGGAGATATTTGTAATCAGTATGCACGCTTCTTCCAAAATATCTACAAGAAATCCAACGATATTGGGGGAGTTTGCCCATTAAACCTTCCGGTTCTCTTCCTAGCATCTGGCTATGAAGTACCTGATGGTTACTCACCCACCGATTGCCTGTCAATCTACCCAATTTAGGTAAACAGTCTCCCTAGAATTATCTCAAATTGCAATATTCCGTCCACTGAATCACAAAATATGGTGGATTGGAGATAAGGAAAGCATTGGGTATAGGACCAAGTCGTCCCCGGTTGGTACCAAGTCACGACACTATTAAAATGTATCGAATCTTATTTGACAGGTAGAACACAGATGGTACGTTTCAAAGGAGTTCTAGAGCAGTTTATGTCACCTCAAGAGTTCCACAGGGTCTTATTTAGGACCTCTTTTATTTATTCTTTTTGCTGTTTATGGAAATCTGTAGGTAAGATTGGTTCTATGCTATTCCCCCGAACACCATTCCCCAGAATTCCATTCCCCAGAATCTCATTTCCTAGAGTGTACCAACCCCAGCAAACAATTCTCAGAAAAGTATGTTATATAGCAGCTTGTATAAAAAATCGGGCATTAACGTTTCGTACTTTCACTACTTCGATGACATTAGGCCGGTTTTATGACCTTGAAAAAACATACAGTTCTTAAGAAAGATGCGCTATGACAATGCGTTTCCCTGTGTCCGAAAGCAAACCTCTGATTTGAGCGATTGCCTCGCATAATTCTAATATGAGTTTTTCCTTCTTTTTAACAAGAGCAGTTCTTTGGAGTTTTACTGTTCTACAAAAGTTTTATGTATAGGTATTAACCTGGGACAAAATTCAAATTCCAGTTCCCCAATGATTTTTGGGTCTTATATTTACTATGAAAATTTCAACTCGATCGATGACACTATATTTTTACGCTCGCGATTTTAATTTTACATAGGATTTTCTATGGGAAAAACTTACTTTTTCAGAGAATAATCTGGCGAGGTGGGTCGTTGATCTCTAAAAATAAGTCAATCCCAACGTACTCTGGGAAATTTATTAAGGAAACTTTTCTAAAGAAGCTGCAACGCGATCCGACGATTGTGGAAAAGTTATTAAGCTACCAACTGATTGCAATCCAAACGAACGGCTCAGTGGACTGTTTTCCAGGGTGCAAAATTCAATTCAATAAGCAGTCCGTGAATTTATCCAACATCATCTCGCATTACCGATTCGGTGCAAAACTGATTTCAGAGCCAAAATTCGGTGATAGCAAGAACATTGTCAAATGTTTGCGAATTGTTGTTTGGATGCTCTCCTCTTTGTTTTGCTGTTGAACCGGAATCTGTATAGAAAATGTGTCGGTAGCATCCTGTGTGAATGAAGACATTCGGTGCGGGTCACCTTGTGGAGGACCGAATGCTTGTGTTCGTTCGTTCTTGCTTTTCTTTATTAGTAATTCGTGTTCAGCATAGACCAAAGTGATGCTGTTGTTTCTCGCACTCATTTCGGGCGTCAATTTTTCACACTGGTTTTCTAACCACGCCAGCTGCTGCCGCAGCAACCACGTTGTTGTGGGGCGTTCACTCAGCATGGTGGATAGCCGTAATCTTGCACATAGAAAAAATGTGATAAATTTCCCAGAAAACATTGGGGTTAACTTAATTTTAGAGATCAACGACCCACCTCGTAAAGTAAGTTTTTTCCATAGAAAATCCTATGTAAAATTTAAACAGCGAGCGCAAAAATACTGTTTCAGCGATCGATTTGAAATTTTGCACAGTTAATATAGGACCCAAAAGCCTCTCAAAAACTTTTTTGTTCTTCCATATGTCCGTGACCCAGGCTATTAGGTATACAAACGAGGAACGAAGAGCTCATTAGCTTGCCATTAAATGGTATGAGCTTGAAAGATATTTCCATTATAATGAACTAACTATAATATATATTATATATCTTTAATTTCTAGCAAACATTACTGTCCACTCTTGAACTTGGCGTCACGGTGAACATCTTCTACAACACTTTCAAGAGAACTCTTGTTTGTTCAAACTACCGAGTCGGCCTGTGCTTGCACTAGTCTAAATTCTATATTTTGCGCCCCTCGTTCGGCGAAGTCGTCGTCGAAGTAAATCGCATACCGTCTCCTCGGATTGTGGAATAAATTGTTATTAAAATTTTCCAACCCTTAGTTGTCGTCATGCTCACTTTTCTTATGTATCTCCGTTCAAGCTAGCTTTCCTCAATAGTATTGAAAAAATGTCATGCTCAAATTGTGTTCAAATTCAAAACATATCTCACCCTTTCGCTTTTTCAACTTCCAATCGTATTTTGACAGCGCAACACCGAAACGCCGTCATCTTCGGACTAGTCTAAAACGTGTCGAATGTCGTCTAATCGCAGCCGATCGGGCGAATACGAACACCGCATGCACACCAGCACAAGGTTCGGTCCCGTAGTCCCGTCACGAAACAGCTCAAAAGTCAAAAGCAGTGGTGAGGAAACCCAACAGCAAAGAAGTGGTGGAACATCATCATCGCATGAAGAGATCGCAGCCTTCTTCGTCGTCGTCGTCGTGTGTGCGCTTTTGCTAATAACCAACCAACATCAGATTCCTTTTTCTGAACGAGTATCGCAAAGAAGGCTCTTGAATTGCCCCGGAACGGTCCGTAAAACAGTACAGTCAGTGGTTCGTGATCGCGGAAAGTGCCTCCGGCGTTGGGTGCGTTTCGGTACGGCAGAAAGGTTCCGTTTCGTGGCACGGAAATCGCGGCGAATCCGGGGAAAAATTGTGTGGTGTCTAAAATGGACGCAACGTCGTAGTTCGAGCGAGGAGTGTAGGTTCTTTTTTGTGTGTGCAGTGCGATACGGTAGAGCAGGACGGATGCCGAAGCTCGGCACTGGCGAGTGAGTGAGTGAGAACGGTAAGTTCGAACGGGAGCGTGACAGCAATAGCAAGGGAATTGGGTTTTTGTTGCGGAAGAGGACACGGGAAGGCGAGAAAATGCGGTTCCGTGTTGCCAGTCGGGTGGATTGCGACACAATTGAGTCATTGAAAGGAAACAATAATATTATAAATTATGTTCAAAATAGGGGACATAGGAATGTTTTCATTACTTATTGCGTATTTTGACAGTTTAAAATATCAATGATAAATTGTTCAGAGTCGATTAGAGAAATTTAAAAAGTTACTCGCATATATCTCGAAATCATGTTTGCGAAATCGCCACCAGCGATGTCTCAATAACAGCTCATCCAATCCGCTAACATTTTTGGAAACTTACAATATTATCTAATTATTGACTGATCGTTTTTTCGACTTACCAAAAAGAAAAAAAAATGAAAATTAACGCGAGGTTCTAAGCTACGTGCTCTTATATTTCAAATGTGTGCCATTTTGCCGTGGAATCGCATTTCCCAAATAGGATCGGCCAATAATTAAATATAGAGGTATATTTCCCGTACAATTGCAAACTATTCATAGTTCTCTTATAGTTTCGATTATATATCGATTTATTTTGGATGAACGTTCCGCAAATCTCTAGTGCTGCAAGGGCAAATTCAAGGAACTGGGAGGAAGACTTAAGAGGGTGGTCATGTGGCATTCAAAAAATTGATACAAGCCTAGAGTATACTAACGCTAATGTACATTTTCGGTAAGTGGTGAAATATTTTTTGCCTCGATTTTTAAGCATGGGCTCAATTCCAGCTCGGAAACAAATTAGAGCCACTTCCCCTATTGTCACTACTTTTCGAACTACAAAATTATAATTACAAAACAAGCTTCCTACCATCCATTAAAATGTTTGAACTATTTTTCAAAAATGATATTATTTTAGATAAAATGATCAATGAATCAGATGTTCAATATTGATTATTGAACTTTTTTTTTTTTTGACGTTACGAAGATCTTTAAGGTGAATTGCTGCTCCTATCTTTTCTCTCACTCTCGCAAACTCACCTCGCTATTTCAAATTGATAAGTATCGATTTTTTTGAGAATGAATATCGAATCGAACTCCATCGATTGCTCACATCAAAGTAAGTTTACAAACTGCAGTGTGATTTAATCTTCTAATATCTAGTACAGATTCTATGTTTTTATGGATTCTAAATTTTTAGGTAATTGTTGCCGTCGAGAATGCTTCAGCGTAAGCCCTTAAGGTGAATCAGCTGCTCCATGTATTTTTCCCTATCTTTTGTCTCTTTCGTGCGAACCCACCTCGCCGAACTTTTAAATTGATAAATCTCGATTGTTACTGAATTGATCACATCGAATCGAGACTCTATCAGATTGCTTACAGCAAGTAAGTATACAAACTGATGTGATTAAATATTCAGTGTCTGAGTGCAGAATCTAAGTTATATATCAAATTCTCTATCTTTGAAGAAATATGGCTGCCGTCGAGCATGCTTCAGCGTATGCCGTTAAGCAGAGAACAGAGCTCGAAAGAAAGTGACACCCCGTCGTGAACGATGAGTAAAAAAAATATTCAGTAGGTTTCAATTTTCCTTCTCTTCATTTTCGTTCTATCAGTCACGCAATGTATTCGTGTTTACTATTTTGCTATGCTCCAGTCCTTCCGTTGTCCTCGTGTTCCACACACCTCAATTCACACCCGTCTCACACCACAGCAAAGTACACGGCTATTCATGCCTCCACGGGATTTGGAGTTGCTTGACTGAATGTTCTTGCGCAACCAGTCATTCCATTTTTCGCGTTGGTGAGTGATTTTTTTTGCCACGCAGGAATTCCAAAGTATTCCCGAACATGGCTGAAGGCAAAAAGGGAATTCAAAGGCCAAATGGCCAAGGAAATCGCTGCAAGAGTTTGTGGGGCATTTCTTCGAGAAAAGGCATTTTGCAGGATCGATTCGAGAAGTTTTGGTTTTCCACTTCATTGATTGTCCAAATGAATGACTATTCTTTCGTCTTCACGGTAGAACGTTGAAATTGAATGAGTTTTTTTTCACTTACGTACATTCACTGCTTTCTGGAACGAACGAATGATCAAAGTAAAGCAACACAAAACAAGTTGACTCATCTTGCACGAGAGATTCATGAGAGAGCAAATTTTGTGTTTACTTCATGTACGCTAGGAACAGTGCGTGATGATCTAATATTTTGACTCGAGTCAGGGTGCACTTTGAGAATTGAATATGAGTCATTTTTAAACTCTGGCAAGAACCATTAGTTGTGTCAAAAAAAAGTAGAAATTCTGAGCTTTAACTTTAAAATGGTTGAAAGTGAGCAATCGTGACGTACGCTTTAACACTACAGTTGAACAATTTGAACCGAAATGAGGTATAGTTTGTTTTTCAATGTGGCTTTTGGACTGATCTAAGAATAAGATGAATCGGAATTTGTAATGGGGATCAATTTCACAGCAACAATTATACTGGTAGCATGATCTGGTACGTTTCAACTTCTTTCTCTAACCAGCTTTGCCAGAGATCAGGTAGCTTTGTAATCGTGACGTTATAGCGTAGGGTGGGGAGTCGAAGTTTATATGTAATTTTATATCTAGTGTTTTCTGTTGGTCAGAACAGAACCGAGGCATTCATTTCAGCAGGGCGTTAAACGGCCCTGATAACCATTGAGGCAATAATAAATTCATATATGTGTTTTTTTTCAGCTGCCAGTTTTGCGCAGCTTTCAAAGAAACGGAAAGAGTATTGCTCCAATTGTAGGAACGTTTTCAGTAGTGTGACGATTGGCTGGAGAACATTACTTAAAAAGACCATAGAAAAATCTGTTATGGCATCTATCTATCACCTATGTTCATCTATGTTACTCCATTGATGA
>JASCZW010012127.1:0-29532 GCA_034211315.2 Aedes japonicus
CCGCGTTGCCGGGAGAGGGAGAGTTAACCGAAGCCCCTCTTGAAGCCTGCTGGAGTACCGTCAAAGCAGCCATCAACAACGCAGCGAAAGGCGCCATAAGATTTGTGGAAAGAAATCGACGGAATAATTGGTTTGACTAAAAGTATCAAACGGATCTAGATGTGAAAAATGCAGCGCGGGCGTTGATGCTGCAGCAAAAGACTCGTCAAAATGTGGAGTAATACAGAGAGAGTTGGAGTGCGAAGATATGAAGCAGTTGTATCGTTCGCAAGATTTTAGTATTAGCATTAGCATAACATTGACGTTTGCACACCTTGTGTATAGAGCTACCATGAGGAATACTTCGTTGAAGACATTGCATGTCACCATGAAATGGATCCAATAACTGATACGTTTCTTCACACAATAATCTTCACGAAGACAATCCTCGATCGATCAAACGGGAAATCCACGTAGTCTTTAGTAGATATCAAAGGAAAAGGAAAATGTTTAGTCCGAGAGAATAGTTTTACGGAGTTCCCTGTTTGGTGTACAGAACAAAATAATGGTCGTTGGGAGCATCTAGTCTAAGAAAGTTAAGTGGCGCTCCATTTCTCCTCAAGCGGTTGAGACCTAAGCATTAACTAAAACCCTATCCCTATATGGCTAACGGTTATAGCGGTTTATTTACGTATAAGAACATATAACTCCAAGCTACCAACCCTAAGTTCAAGAATTCAGATCTTACATAAAACACCAGGAGATAGTTGACTAGGCTGCACAACACTAGAAGTGTTTAATAATATTGCATCGTTGACCACAGGATTGGAGTAGGGTGGAAAAATTGCGGTAACGCTTTAGGAAGAATATGTCATTGAAGGAGGAAGAATATGTCTTTGTTAAATCAATTACCTTTTAATAAATTGTAGTACATTGGCATCTGATGGCATTGGCATTTGATGGGTTGGGATAATTGAGCTACGATAAACGCGACATGGGATCCGATTCCTAGACCTTCTGTTAGATTCAGCAACCCCACAACAATACACCAAAGAACAGGAGAGCAAATAAAAAAAAGAAATATTTTTCCGCGTAACAACAACGATCTAAGTGTAGCACCCCCTCTACTCCCACTAGCACCAGCGTCCAGGACGTCTTACCCCAACCCGTTGATGATGAATCCCCCTGTGCGGTCGATCGTGAAGCGACTGAATCACACAATACCAATCTACCCACCATTGCACCACCTCGTTATTTATCGCAATACAACGCAATCAAAATAACCGCCGATGAAGCCCGTAGTCAACAGCAAAACCAAAACGCTTGTAAAGTCTAGTCAACTATCTCCAGGCATTTTATGTAAGATCTGACTTCTTGAATTTAGGGTGGTAGCTTGGAGTTATATGTTCTTATACATCAATAAACCGCTATAACTTCTAGCCATATAGGGCTAGGATTTTAGTAAATGCTTAATTCTCAACCGCTTCAGGAGAAATGGAGCGCCACTTAACCTTCTTAGACTAGATTCTCCCAACGACCATTTTTCATTATTTTTATTTTTTGTTTTTGTTTTGTTCATCATCGCAACCTCAACGAACTATCGCAGAACAAATCGGAGGTGAACCGGTATCCCACAATTGGCCGGGGGGTGGGAGATCGTGAAGTAACCTCCCCCTCCCCAGAATGGGAGTAGATGTCCAGGGGGATGAGATATTTCAAGCCCAACACGAAAGGCCTTTAACAGCATCTTCGTCGTTGCCAGCAACAGTATCCATTAGGCAATCCGCGAAATGTTTTGCTCTTCAGTGGAACAAACGAGATCTTTATTAGCAAACACGAACCGTCCGTCCTAACGCTTCAGGAGACGAAAACAATCGCGGGATCTCTTCAGACTTTGCAGGCAAAAACTATGCATTACTTCTTCAGAACGGTAATTGTCGGTATTGGCAACAAGGAGTGGGCCTTGCCATCCGTGGAGGGATTTTATTTGAACGCATCGATATCGACTGTGACCTTCAAGCCATTGCAGCTCGTATCCATCTTCCTCAAAAACATTAGTATCAAATTACTTCCCCTCGAATACGCAGCACCATTGCCAAACCAAACTGGACGATTAATTCGAGCAATTACCAGCGGCATTGTTGCTACTTGGCGACTCCAATGCACAGTTCGGAACAGTTGGGAATCCTGAACGACGGATCGCACACACGGATGGATCCAGCATCCAGACTGGTTCATCTTCAGTTATAGATCTCTTGATCCCTTGAGATGCTAGCATCCACGTTTATCTGGTGGACACTTCCGGATACATACAACAGTAATCACTTTCCATTACGTTCCACATTTCCTCACCTTAATGCTCACAAATTAGAACGAAGCGATAAAGATGACTATACGACCAAGCGAACTGGACATCGTCTGAACAGTTAACTGCCAACAGCATCAATCCGGACGAGGAGATTTGTGTTAATGTGAGTTCATCTATCGGATACTATCAGCCACGAACATCAGGACGAGTTGGTCATAAATCGGTCCCATGGTGGAATCCAGAGGTAAAAACGGTGATTAAGATACGAAGAAAACGGTTTAGAGCACTGAAACGTAGCAGAGCAGTGAATCGAACACAGCGGATGTATTGAAACAGTTCCAGAAAGCGAAGGCAACAGCAGAAGAAAGCAGTGAAGTACGCCAAAGCACGATCTTGGGAGGACTTTGATGGAAAAATATCTCCAAGGCAGAAATGTGGCGAACTATGAATATCCTGAGAGGAAAGCGTCAGCACAGTAAGGCGGTTATCAGACTTACCGATGGGTACACGGATAAGGCGGAAGACGTGGCAGAAGAATTGGCTCAACAATACTGTGAGAGATCGGCAAACGCCAGCTATCTCCTACTGTTTCCAACAGCGAAGGAAACAAGGGGAATGGAATCGCATGGACTTTCTTCCAGATACCTACTAAAGATATTTATAATTAGGACTTCGGCTTGGACGAAATGTCTCTACAGGTCTGACTCGAAGGAAAACCGATGCTTCAACGTCTACCTTGCGTAGTGGTAAATTTCCTCTCAACTGGCGAACCGAAATAATAGTGCCAACTTGTTCCAACTCAGGACCGGCAACTTTCTGACCTATCACACTGACCAACTGTATCGCGAAGGTGTTCGAGCATATCGTGAACCGCAGATCAACGACTGAGCTGGATAAGAGACAACAAGCTTTTTGAGCTGGGAAAGGTGTCGACACATAGTTGGCAGAGTTGGATAGAACACTGCCCAATCGGAACGAACTCTGCTTAATAGCATCACTCGATCTGTCGTAAGCGTACGACCAAACTTGGAGGCACGACATGCTGCGCAGGCTAAGGAAATTCAGATTGGAGAGTGTATGTTCAACACATTGAACAGATTTTTCGCCGACAGGTCGTTCCGAATAAACGTTGAAGAGCACTTATCGCGTGAAGTGCTATTGGAGAACGTAGTTTCTCAAGGGTAAGTACTCTCGATCCAGCCGATCTTCACAGTGGTACTGCAAACTATCACCGTTCTCCTATATGCGGACGACATATTGCTGGTGGTTCGAAAAAATAAGGAGCGGCCTTTGTACCGCAATGTACAAACTGCAGTGAAAGCTATCAACAAATGGTCTAAAAGCGCCAGATTTAAAATTTCCACTGCAATTCTATAAAAGCCCCAACGCCCGTCGGGAACCCAACAGCGACATCTTCATCGACATCTTCATCGACCGAGTAGCTTTACCGAAGACGAATAGGATAAAAGTTATCGGTGTCACTCTCGATCGGTCACTGTCTTTCAAACTACATTGCAAAGCTGTTAAATCAACATGTATCAACATTTTTTTGGCTCAGTCAGTACTAGCACATCGGTCCCAAGCTCGACCCCAAGCTTAATAATGCGCCCCTAATAATGAACTCACACGAACACACTCTCAATGGTTCTGTCAAAATAACACAGATAATCAAAACAGAGGCGCAAATATGTACAGCAAGGTGCTGGCTTCAAGATGTACTTCGGACCAGGGGGTTCTACAACAGTGAACCAGTTTCAAATCGCTAGTTGATTATTCTAGGGTTTTTTTTTCATTAGGGCGAATCTACAATTGAGAGATTCTCTCCGAGCTCACTCTCTTTCATTCATAAACCAATCACCTTTACGTTTTTCATTCTACTATTTGTAGAGTATGCTAGCCAGCACTGTTGTGTTTCGATCTGTACTAAAGAATGCCTCGTAAGTTTTATAATGGCGCTGTAATGAATGAAAGAGAGCGAGCCCGGAGAGAATCTCTCAATTGTAGATACGCCCTAATGAAAAAAAAACTCTAGTATTGATTGTTGCCACTACTCTAAGGAGGTACAAGAATGGAATGCTGCAAACATGTTGCATGTTGATTCCGTCGCCAAAGAGATTAATCCTCCGAGTTGCCCTGAGTTCAGACCGATCTAAAAATATTGGCCAATTGTCAAGCGCAAACTTTTAGGATGCGGCAAAGAAGTGACAAATTAACAAAAAATGCATCTAAAGTGTAAAAAGTTCGCAGGTATACTGTCATCAGCGGCTGTACAGATCATGGTGGCATCGATGACAATTAAAAGTAAAATGTAATAAATTGTTATACACTGATAGGCAAAATAAAGTGCCCACCTCATCGTTTTTCAATTTCTCTCATTTACTTGGTTCAAATTAAAGTAAACACACTGTATTTTTTTTATTATCTTATTTTTTATATTCTTTTTAAGTTTCACTTATGGAATACTGCAAAAAAAAGGAGTTTTACTTAAAGAAAAAAAATCTATATGTGTTGAAAAAAAAACAGTGACAAAATAAAGTGCTCACTTCATTTAGGCTACAGAAAACATAAATTAAAGTAGAATAAAAGCATTTCAATAATTGATGTGTCCTCTTTTGGCCTTCAGGACCTCCTGCAGGCGCTTCGAAATGCTCTCGACCAGGTTCTTTAGGTGCTGTGGATCTAGCTCTTCCCAGGTGCGCTCCAGGGCTTCAAAGTAGTTATTTTTATTGGAAACACCAGTTTTGTCAACCCTGGCATCGAGAATCGCCCACAAATTCTCGATGGGCTTGAGGTCCGGGCTTTGTGGAGGCCATTCCAGCGGTTTGATCCGACAAGACCGGAAGAAAGACTTGGTCTTCTTGGCAGTATGCTTCGGGTCGTTGTCCTGCTGGAATGCGAACTTCTCTTCAAGGCCCGTCTGGATCAGCGAAACCACCAGATTTTCTCGCAGGATGTTGATGTAAGAATCTGCCGTCATTATCCCGTCGATTTTCACAATGCTTCCCACTCCACCCCACGAAAAACACCACCAGACCATCACATTTCCACCTCCATGCTTCATCGTGCCTTGGATGTGGCGCTGCTGAAGCTCCTCTCCCGATCTGCACCAAACACGAACCCGCCGCTTTCGGTTAAACAGCTCGAATTTTGATTCGTCCGTCCAGAGAACCGTTTTCCAGAACTCTAGGGGCTTATCAACATGCTCCTTAACAAACATAAGCCGTTTGGCTTTGTTTGCCTTGCTGATAAATGGGCGCTTCCGGGCAAGTTTGCTATTCAACCCCTGTGCTACGAGACGGCGACGAACAGTTCGACCGAAAACTGATAACTGAAGGGTTTCCTGGATCTCGCGGACCGTTACCTTCGGGTTCTTCTTGACTTCGCGCATGATCTTGGTGTCCGTTCCCGCATCCGTTTTCCGCTTCCTGCGTCTGCCAGGGCGATCCACCACTGATCCAAACGTTTTAAGCTTCAGAAGAATTTCGCCAACCGCTGCCTAACTGATACTGTACTTCTTAGCGACAGCCCGGTGCGATTCACCGTTTTGCACATCACAAACGACCAATTTTCGGATACACAAGGGAATTGCTTTCGAAAGCACTGCGTTCTCCATTTTTTTTCAATTGAATCAAATGCGATCACGTATACAAATGCACCAGGTTGAGCCGTTTGCTTCAAAACATGTCAAAATATCAAAACATAAACAATCGAGGGGTCTTCCAATGGAAACTTATGGAAAACATATCGATTTTTTAAGTGGGCACTTTATTTTGTCACTGTTTTTTTTCAACACAAATTGATTTTATTTTTCTTTAAGTAAAACTCCTTATTATTCAGTATTCCATAAGTTGAAACTTAAAAAGAATATAAAAAATAAAATAAGAAAAAAAACTACACTATGTTTACTTTAATTTGAACCAAGTAAATGAGAGAAATTGAAAAAACGATGAGGTGGGCACTTTATTTTGCCTATCAGTGTATATCGTTTGAAAGCTGAATAAATACCCTTTTGTTTGACGTTTTTATCAACCGTGTATGATGTTCAATTATTGAGTTATAATTACTTCAATGCGTCCAAATTTACTTTGAATCGGGCTTTATCCGTTAATTATAAAAGTGCGCCAAAGACTTTTCGTTGTGAACAACATTCGATACTGACACCCGCCACGGTATAATATCACAATATTCTTCACGAAGCTCGATCACCTGGCCACACAATCGTTGGATCTACATTAAATAGACACGGGCAACCCACGTAGTCTTCAGTAGATACAAAAAAAAGAGAAATGAATAGTTGAACGGAATTCCCTGTTTGGCGTGCAGAGTAAAAAAACGTAAAATGGTCGTTGGGAGCATCGAGTCTAAGAAGTTTAAATGATGCTCCATTTCTCCTTAAAAATTAACTAAAGTCCTAGCCCTATATGGCTAAGGGTTTTAGTGCCGCTCTCTGAAAAGAGAAGATTGCCTGAAAGTAGAAGAACGGGTGACGATAGAATACGTATCTGATTTCTTGGATTGCTGCAACAACATTGCGTCACTATATTATTGCATTTTAAATCATTTTATTGACGTATAAGGAGTACTCAAACCTTACATAAAATATCAAGGGAAAGTTGCCAAGGATTCGCTACACTAGGAGTGTACAATAATACTCCATCACTGCCCACAGGATTGGAGTAGGGTGGAAAAATTGTTGATATTTAAGGCTGTAGGAAGAATAAGTCTTTGTTAAATCAAATGCCTTTCAATAAATTGTAAATGGGATCTGTCAAAATACCTATATAGTTAAAATAGCTGATGCAGATATGCCGTAATGTTTTCGTTCTATTGCGTTTGAGTTGAAGCAGGTGACTATTGGACCACGGTGACTTTGGGCATAGAGATACATGATTGGGAAAAATATCGTGAAGTAACGTGGTTGAAATAGATCACACCATCGTCAACAAAACTGGAACCGATTGATTTATAATCAATTTAAAAAAACGAACGTCTTACACCTGAGAAATGCTGGCTGGTCAGTGTCAAGACCGAATAGCTTCCGCAAAATTGCAACTTAGTCCTAAAATCGCACATTTCTATTCGAAACTTCCTTATCTTGAGTTAAGCCAAAGAATGAAAAATTATTGACTCGTTGATTGAAAGGGGCTTGACTTGCCGAAATGTGTCATCCGATGCTTTTCATTATGGCAGAAACGGTTAATGATCAGCTCAAAACTGCATTGCAAAGTCATTCCGAACTATGTTGTAGATGATAGAACGGTTGAAGGTGGTGGAGGCCCAGTATGGACCTACTCAGCCGAATTCAACTCACACGACTAGACTTTTTGTAAAAGATTATTGTATGTGTGGCTCTCTAATTGGCTGGCCGAGTAACAACGAAAAATTGACGGGTTTGATGTAGCTATTCTAATGATAGTCACCACAGAGCACCTTCAACAAATATCTGCACATTTTGGAATCGTTCGTCCAACCAATTTTCGTCAAATCAATCACACCTAATTCACATTTAAATTCGCCAATCATCATAATTGAAAAAAAAATCAATCTACTCAAAAGTCCTTCATAGGGGATTCTCGTCCAAAATTTAAATCCAATTCTTTGGAGTTCATTATAAATCAAGAGACGAACCAGCTTTCGGCTGAAAGTCTATTAAATAAAGACATCTAATCTTATCTTCATTATAAATCCGAGATGCTTATCCGCAAGCCAATGGAACCTCAAATTCACTCTCCTCAGCCGAACAAATTCTGCCTGCAACCAACAGCCATTGGCTTTCGTTAGTATTATAAACAGATGGTTTTCTAAAAAAGTTAAGTCTACAAACTCCGACAAACGTCCGAGACGGCTATAGAGCACTGGTATGGTTTGTGGGCCTGTTAAGTTATATGTCGAAAGTATATCCATCTCCTTGATGCCTAAGTTAATGCCTAAAAGACTCAAAAAAGGTTACGATCCATTCCAAGCTCTCATGAACAAGCCTTCCATGGTCACTATTGAACTTAATGTAGTGAGGTTAGGAATAGAAATCTAACTCTTACTGTCTGCCAGTTATGAATACTAAAGGGTTTGAGCTGTTTAGTGGAATAGCTGTAACTAGAAATTAGAAGAAAAATTAGTATTGGCTTGTTGAGTCGTGTTATTAGTACGAGACACTGAAGAAGTCTGCACATTGTAGATGAAATACGCGTATCTGTCAAGATAAGCAAAGGTAATTGGAATTAAATGGAAAATACTAATTTTTCTTCTAATTTCTAGTTGCCATTTATGGCCAAAATGTTTCTGTAACCATTGGGACTGTATAAAACTTTGATCCGAGAGAGAGAAAGAGAGGTTACTTCGTCTTGTCTTTCGCAACTCTTATAGTCTATTTTAAGAACGCAGGTATTGTGAAGCTATTTTTGTGTACAATAAGTTTCGCTGCAATACATTATCTCTGAGAATATCTTCGAGTATGATTTTCTGTAAAATTGATGATAATCAAATTAATGATAACCTTACCACAGGACCAAAAACTTCAAACTGAGCAACGGGACACTATCGATGATTCCCTCCTTTAAGTCACAAATTTGTCAAAGAAGCAGTTCTCTTCTCCAAAACTCCGTAGGATGATATTATTGTCTACATGGTGAGCACATTATTAACCAAAAACATTAAATTATCAAATAGGTATACGGAATTTACTAACAAACTATCAAACGAAAACAAGCAGCAAGAAAAATTCACGTCAGCTGTACTGCGCGGCTTACCACGATTTTCTGAAGCAGCTGTATCGTTCTCAAGATATGCGTAAATTCTAGAAGAAGCTCAACTTGCCGCTTCATGCCGCGATCCAAAATGTGTCGGGATAAAGTTGGAGCTATCTTGCCGGAGGTGACGTGAGGTGATTGAAAGGTGGAAGCAGCACTTCGATGAACACCAGAATAAGGAGTGTATCGAATATAAGCTATCCACAAACTTTCTTTCAAATTATGTTGAAAACCGATATTTTATTCATGCAAAAAATTGATCCTTTATTGTACGAGGTTAAACTTGAACATAATGATGACCGGATGAAATTTAAGTTATTCTTTCACGAATTTTCGAACTTTGGATCGAATGCTCTTCATCAAGTTCCGGACAAGTGTTGCATCGCATTTTTTGGACGCTTGAGCCCAAATTTTTTTGAACTCCTGCATGTTTCCAGCTGCTTTACCAGGCTTCTTGAAGACCCTCTTCACGATTGCCCAGTAACGTTCGATGGGTCGAAGCTGAGGGCAATTTGGTGGATTGATATTTTTCTCAACGAAATCTATACCCTTTTCCGCAAGCCAATTGAGAGTGGTTTTGGCATAGTGAGCCGACGCTAAATCCGGCTAAAACAGTGGAGGTGGACTATGGTTCTTATATAAAGGCAACAATCTCTTCTGGAGACACTCAGATCGATAGATTTCCGCATTTATAGTTCCGAGAGTGTTAAAAATGGTTGACTTCAAACCACAGGAACATATTGCTTGCCCTACTAGTACCTTTCGACCGAATTTCTCCACTTCAATCGACCTGTCCGCATCGCTCACATCGTCCCCAACGACGGCAGTAAAGTATTGTGGACCTGGAAGGGTTTGAGGTCTCATCGTCCATCAAAACGCATGCATCCGGACGCTGCAAAAGACGCGAATACAATTTCCGGGCCCTTGTTGCTGCTTGCTTCTTCTGTTCTGCATTTTGTTTCGAGATTTTCTGCTTCTTTTAGGTCTTCAGGTGGTTTCGCCTCTTGATACGCTGGATCATTCCGACACTCATTCCTGCTTTTTTGGCCAAATCACGTATTGACATTGATTCGTTCTTCATGATTAGAGATACCACTTTCTGCTCCAGTTTCGGGTTGGAAGAACCGGGTTTTCTGCCTCTTCCTGGTAGCTCATCCAAAAAATAGTGTTCCCCAAACTTATTAATGATGGTTTTAACACTCGCATGATGAATTCCAAACCGCTTCGCCAATTTTCGCATAGTAATACCCTTCTCACTTAACCATGTGTCCAGAACCTGAATTTTCACTTCCTTTTCAATTCGCGACATTTTGAAAACGCAGAATTTGAACCGCACAAACAAGTAAACAAAAGAAAGCTGACAGTCAAACGCACAGCATGCAGTGTTCAGTGCATAAAAAACCATCACAAATACATGCGTACAACGCAAATGTATGTGGATAGCTTATATTCGATACTCTCCTTAGCGCAGAGGGGGAATTTCAGGACAACAGGAGGCTTCATCGGTATGATGGACGAGGGTGATGTTCCAACTCCCACGATAAGTAAAATTAAGGATGCTATCGAATCGCTTAAGAATAACATGACAGCTGGGAAGGGAGGAACTTATAAAAACGGGCCCGGACAAGTTGGCGACTTGTCTACATTGACTGATAGTCAGGATCTGGAATACAGAACATCTACCGGGGGAGTAGAAAGAGGTTATACCAACAATCAATATGCAACTAGCGATTTTAATTTGGTTCACTGTTGTCGAATCCCTTGGTCCGAATTACATCTTGAAGCCAGCACCTTGCCATACATATTTGCGCCTTTGTTTTGATTTGCTGTGTTATTTTGACAGAATATTTGAGAGTGTGTTCGTGTGAGTTCATTATTAGGGGCGCATTATTAAGCTTGGGACCGAGCTTGGGACCGATGTGCTAGTACTGACTGAGCCAAGAAAAAAATCGTTTTTGTATGGGACCTACTGGTCTTAGAGTTAGTCTATGGTTATACGCCCAATATACGAAGAGGGTAATAAGTTAGAATGTGAGAACTATCGAGCGATCATTATTCTCAACGCGGTCTACTAAGTGCTGTCCCAGATTATCTTCCGGCGTCTATCGCCGCTGGCAAGCAGATTTGTGGGAAGTTATCAAGCCGGTTTTGTGAACGGTCGATCAACAACTGCCCAAATCTTGTATCTTGTATCTACATTGAGGCATATCTCCCAAAAGTGTCGCAAATATCAAGTCCCTGTATACCACCTATTCATCGACTTTAAGGCCACATATGATACTATTGATCGTGAAGAGCTATTGAAGATTATGGACGAGAAAACCAGGTACTCAATGATCTGGCGATTGTGGGCACAGCCGAGGATGGAGAGATACAGCCGTGAATTCAAATTGAAGTCCGTCAGGACTTTTAGATGTCTTTTCACATCTCCATCTAGTATTTTATTGTAACGAATAAACAACTGAGCGCTATTTGCTGCTTGCAGTTTTCCAAATTGATATAAAGGCAGTACATTAAGGAGGGCATCCAAATCAACTGATGGAGTACTTTTCATTACTCTTGTAATTGATATACCGGCAGTTACTTGTTACTTCTAACTTCTTGTAACTCCTTTTGAGCGGTTACTGCATTTGTTATGGGGCATCATATTAGAGAAGTATATGTAACTTTTTTTCGGGCTATTGCTACACAAATCCAGTGAACCATGTTTGGTCGTAGATCCCATGAAATCGTTTAACGTAGTCTACGTCAACCGTTCGTGTGTTGAACACAGCCCCACTGATTTTTTCAATACACGCGGAAGGTTAAATTTAGTTACTAGAACGACATATGTACCTTCAATTAATCGTTGATGCATTCCGTAATTCCAAGAGTCTAGTCAAATTCCAACCCCAGTACCAGCATTCCTCAGAAACCTCACATTTTAATTCAAAAAAAAAACCACCTTACCACCCTCTATAGGACTGAAATATGTTCACACGTTTAAGTTATGCACCACTTCTGCTGGTGGGGAGTTAAGCCTGAAAAAGTGTAACTTAACCCCTCCGGTACACCGGCAACCGCAGCGCCACACTTGTAAAATATTATGCATGATGAAGTGTTTGAAAATTCTTGTCAGCACTATTCAATTTGCAACCGAGCAGTGTTGCCGTAAGTTGAGCCAGGATTCAGCAGCTAGAGCATACCGGTAGGCATGTCGTTTTTGTGGTCAGTTCTCCCGTAAGTAGTTCCGACCGAGTTTCCATTAAACCGAGTTGGCGCTGCTCTTGCCATTGGTAGTCAGTCACCCGGCCGTGGCGGCAGTCCCGAAGTGTAGTATGTGGCATTTAGTGGTTGGTGCGGTTTTCGGGAACCAGCTTCATCCATTAACTGGTGTGCCAACACTATTGCCCGTTGGAATGTTTAATCCTGGTTGTGAAAAAAATTTCCAAGCCCCGATGAACGCCGTTGAGGAATTTTAAAATTTATGCTGATATTTTGTCCTGAGGTAAGAATCCACTTGCTTGCCAGAGCCGGGAATAAACATGTTGAGTTGCCCTTCTGTGTAGACAAGCAAATGAAGTAATTGAATAATGAATCCAGATAATTTGTATCCATCCTTACGAAAGTTTTTTTTTTCTCTAGTCATGACGATGACCACCACCCTTAAGCATTGTAGAACACAAGAAACTTGCAGCACATCAGGCTCTGAACCAGTAGCCAATGGAACAAGGTACTACGACAAATGAATTATTTATGAGCTGGCGACTGACGTAGAATTGTAACTCACCCAGCCGTCGTCGTCGTCGTCGTCGTCGTCGTCGGAGTTGACATCCTTTTTAGTCCTTCGACCATCGGACCCGGGGTGGGAAAGTACGCAGTGTCAGAGTGTGAACTACTGTTGGCACCATTGTAGTTTACCATTGCTAACGAAGTGGGAAGAGAGATGGATTGCAAACGAGATAACTTTATTTCCTGTCGATAAAAGTTTATCCTTTGTTTAACTACCACTGCGCTGGTCAGTTGATGCCAAGTGGCTGTGAACACAAATATTTGAACGGACAAATGATAGATACTATCGTTAACTTCTTTAAAGTAATAATTGAATTTATATCAACGAGCCAAACTAGTTATTTTCAATTGAGATATTTGCGAAGGACCAAGGGGTTTGAAAACAAATAACTTTTATGTTATTATTGGATGGGACCTACCTTAGCTCAGTCGTTGATGGCACGGCTGTTATTCTCGATTTGGTTAGGTATATATAATATCTCGAATCTCGGGGCATACAGTTTGACATGACTTGCCATCGTTACGCTTCCAGTATTGAATGTTGCTAAGCTGTTCCTTTGAAGTGCTGCGTTCTAGAACAAAGATTTTTATTTTCCTTTAATCACTCAATTATATATTTTAATTTTAATTCCTAGACCTACGAGACGTGTACTGAGAATTACCACCTTAGTGGCGTTGGTTAGGTATGAAACAGGACTAAGATGATGAAAGATAAGTATAGTCTAAAGGTGCCTATCAAAAAGCTAGTGAAATATTCATACCGTCAATGGTGAAATGGACAGTGGGTTCTTTTCAGCCTTTCAAATCTGCCGGGAAAGTTGACAACGAATGTTTTTTGATAGTTGAATTTATACGCGGGATAGTTTTAAACCGATTAATGTATGCATCTTGAAAATCTATCGAGCGTTTATTAAGTTTAGAGTATTAAATTTGTGAAGATATTTCGTGACGGTCGCTTATTTTTAGATAAGATAAGAAGTAGTCTCCGTTAAAAAACTAACAGATAAGAAATTAGGGTCTACATTGACCCGGAATCCAACCCTTTCTAGAATTATGAAATTTCAATCTATAAACAATTTTCATACCCCATTTTGAAGGCTATAGTTCTATAATGTTGAAAAAACCTAGTCCCGGTAACATTGGTCAACGGGAATCTGCTACTAAGGGAAGGAGATTTTGATTTCGATGTGTGCACAGAATTGCATACAAAACATTCCAGACTAGTTGTAGAGAGTTGTCAGTATGTTGTGTTTCGTCTTTTGACATCATCATATTAATTCCGGATCATGCCGTAGAGATGGTACTGCAGTTTATTTTTGTCAAATGATGCTCTAGAGAGTTGTCGTTTTTGACAAAGTTTCTTATTATGTCATTTTTCGTCTTTTTTCATTATCAGATAAGTTTCAGTTCCAGATTTTGCAACAATGATGGCGCTGCAGTTTATATTTTCCAAATGAAGCACCATAGTCTATCTTGCAAAATGAAGCTCTAGATAGTTGTCGTTTCTTAGAATTTTGTTGTCGTCATATGAAAACATCATATTACAGCATGATTTTGCCGCAGAGATGGCGCTGCAGAAAACTGGCAACTCCTAATTTTTTGTTTTTTTTTTTTAGAAAAGCCCGTGCATTTCTTAGTTGCTACTCCGTTTCTGAGCAGAACAGGTGTAATTGTACAGATAACCACATAGATGGAGCTTGGTAGTAGCTTTACATCTTCAATGTACAAGTTCACTAGTTCATTCTATTTATAGATCAGTACCGGAGCCGGCCACGTCCTCACGGTCTTCGAGGAGGGGGAAAGGATGTTTAGTTCAACACAATCGTTGGTTCAAGACCGTGTTTACCTCTGCGTCTCCACAAATTTCAAGCGAAGGATAGTTTTGTGTTAGTGAGGAAGGTTAGTTTTAGATCAGTTTGCAAAGTGATGCGATCATTGAAAGCGCAGTGGACTGCTTTTTTAAAATCTAGTGGTGATAAAAAGAGGCAAATGACAAATGGCAAGGAAAAGGACAGGCCTGGGATTGAACTCCCTGCTCAGTAAGCAAAACGGGTAACCACTGAGTAACCCAGCCACGTCAATTAGTTTTTTGAACATTTTTTTGTAAACTCTACTCGTGGACAATTTTTTTATTCACAAATCTGAGACCCTTTGGTCTAAGCCTTTACGATAATAAAAAAAAACAACCTCATCTGATAACTGAATTTGAGAAACATAATACCAAAACCGAATACATCAGCTCTCTTATACTTTAATTGGCAAAGATAGATTTCCGCCATTCCTGCCATATGGAACCACACAGAACTGACATTTAACTCGAATTTGGAAAGTTAAATTTAACGGTCATTTCAGAAAAACAACAAAGTAGCAAAATCATAATGGTTCTGCTATCGTTAAATTATTAAGTTGATTTCAGTGGTAAATATAAATTGTCAACACCCATATTTCGTCTTCTTTGCTTTCAAGGAAATCCATCTAAGCACTTAGATTTTTTACAGAAATCTGTATATTTATACTGACTTCTCAAGCTGAACATTTGGTTATCCAAATAAATGGGTTTCGATGAAATTTAACAATCCTAGAGAGTTTGAGCTGTTTAGTGGAATACCTGTAACTAGAAATGAGAAGAAACATTAGTATTTTCCAGTTAATTCCAACTACCTTTGCTTATCTTGGCAGCTACGCGTATTTCGTCTACAATGTGCAGACTTCTTCAGTGTCTCGTACTAATAACTCGACTGATTCGACTTATTTCTGTCAAAAAATCCAAGTGTGTAAAGCTTGGGTCCTCCCTTAGCTCTGTCGGCAAAGGTATCCACCGAGTCACCTCCAGCATGATGTAAAGCAACATCATGCAGGAGGTGGCTGGGTTCTATTCCCGGTCTTGTTTAGGCATTTTTTTCACTCCCTGGATATAGGGTACGATCAAATTTGCCATACAATCATGCTAATACAGAAATGATACCTGGCATCAAAGGCTTTCAATTAATAACCGTGGAATTGCATTTAGAACAATAAGTTGAGAGCAAACAATAAGCGAAATTTGAAAGAAATAAGCTTGAAATGCTAAACGAAGAAAGATCTAACGCTTCAATTTATGATTTCACTAGAATATTATTAAGGAATCCTTTTGACATTGTTGTCTAAAAAAAACTAAAATTACTCTAAGAAAATACTTGGTCCATTGGGTCATGTTGCCAAAAACAGAAACCTACTGTAATTGTATTCACCACTGGCTAACGTAGAATGCTGTTTCTGCGGCGCTAGTGTATCTAACGAGGTATTCACATATTTTGATTTGAATTCGAACACATTTTCTTTGAAGATGTTTTGTTCAAACTTAAATGTATGTTCTCTGTGTTGGAACTAATCTGAAAATAACAAAAGACGACAAATTACAAACCGAGAGACTTTGTCCACGACGACAATTCTCTAGAGCTTTATTTGACAAAGACTGACTGAAGTGACTTCTCTGGAGCATGAATTGGAACTAACAGGAACGTAAAATTTCCCTCGTTTAGTTCCAAGCCAAATGAGGCAAAAACAACGAAACTGTATGCAATATTTCATGCGCCACACAACAATGTTTACAATATTTCATACAACAGAATAGATGCAGGCGTTATCTGGCTTTAATTTTTAAGAAGCATCTCATTATTTTCTACCAAATCTAGCTTTCCCTAGCATTCCTTGTAATGCACATAAGATAACGCAGAAAATTCAATGTTTCTTTTTATCTGTGTGACATTAATGTTTCTTCTGCCCTTCTAAGTCAAGGATAAAAAGGATCGTCAACATTTACATTAGAGTTAAGTAAATGTAACTTTTTGAGTAGTCTTCCCAGAACCTTGACTTAAACACGTTTGAAAATTTATTGGCAATTCTAGACAACAAAGTGAACATGACTGAATCAACAGATATAGTCAACACAGACAGGAAGAAATTTTCAGCGTTGCCTAATGCACTTAAAAGGAATGCTAGAATGGCAGATATTAATGGGATATTTCATGTAAATTAAAGCCAGATAACGCCTGAAACTAGTATGTTGTATGAAAGATTGAAAACATTGTTTTAGGGCTCATGAAATATTGCAAACAATTTCGTTGTTTTCGTTTGCTTTGGCTTGGAATTAAACGAGGAGAAATTTTACACGCCTGTTAAGGTTAATTTATTTTTTACTTTTGGCTACTTCTCTATTTTGTTGTAGGCCTGAAATAATATTGACCTACAACATCTGGAAAAATTCATCAAAGCTCACGGAGATTGTATGTTCATTTTTATGTATGTTCATTTTTATTATGAATTCTTGAAGTGTATTTTTTTGTAATATATAAAATTAATGCACTATTTTTTATATTTATTAGTTTTATAACCGTACTACCTTTTGAACTTGTAACAGAGAGGAAAATAACCTTAAGCAAAGAGCAGATTCTCTTAACAACCAGGGAACTTGTTTTTTCTTGCAGCTGTCATTTTAGCTCGCAAATTCCAAAAAGAGTTTAACTGATTTATTCTCTCTATTAATCATAAATAATAATATAAATCTACTATAAACCCGTTGAACAACTCTTGGATCGACTGCGGTGCTGAATTTCAGCTCACGTCCATAGTTGATTTACGTTATGTCATAATAACTGCATTGTTTGTTTCTGTAGCCTGACGCCCGGCATGAGAACCCGGCCATGTATAAGAATCTATGCCAATTGAACTGAAAACATGAATTTTGTGAATGGAATAGATTAGTTACCATATAAAACAGGATTTATATGGCGAATGAAGATCACATTTCATATAAGTAAGAGATAAAAAATGTATTTAAACTTAGAAGGTTTTTGCGATAATAGTAGACCATTACGGCGTTTTCTTTTTTTTCCCATTCCAGGAATGGTTTCAATTGTCAATAGCATTCTTAATGTTGGTTTAAGTTGGTCCACGTCGTTTAAGTGTTTTTAAACATACCTTGTCTTCCCTCTTAGGTGTTACTAAAGCATAGTATCTTCCCAATGAATATCCTCTATCACGCTTGGGGTGTGCCTCGAACCACATCGTTACAATTATTACAAAATATAAATCTATTCAAATCAGCCTGCAAAAGTTTTAAATATCTTTGATTGAGTAGGCATAACAGCATCATTACTGTTTGTATAAATCGGTCATAAATGACTTGCCAGCGTCTATCATTTTGATGTTGTAGTTTGCTCAGGTATGTTTCAATGTTGTTGCCAATGAACGAACAGGAGATAGTTTTCGTGTTGAAATTTTGCAGTAAAATGATTTAAACGGCTCTCAGTAAACTATGACTTCATAAGTAATTTAAATAGTTTAAATTGTTTATTTTGAAGCACTTTTGCTATAAAACTTATTTCTCTCGAATAGAGTAGTAGCCCTATTATTTTGTTCTGTGCAAAATCAAGAACGTTCCTTAAAATCACTGTGGATTGATTTATAAACAAATTGAGATTTAAGTTAATAACTGTTAGTACACAGAGTAATCTTTCTTCATTTACATAAAACTTGGTCGTTCTCCACCTAAGTTTGAGAAGATGATTTTTTATTATATCCAAAGCGACGCTCCCAGCAACTAACAATGCATAAATAACCCACAACACATGTACCAACCATAAATACTATTTCTGGGAACACCACACACCCGGTTTACCCTGGCAAGTTTAGTGTAGAGTGAAAATAATTACCGCCCAGGAATGAGGACATCGTAGTCACACCATATGGAAATAATTGCCTGTGTCGTACCAATAAACCGGCACGCTCCCAACGAGTTCAATCTGCAAGCAATAATGAAATGGCTCCTGGGCAGATAATCTTCTGCTCGATGCTGCAAAGATAGTGAGATTCCAATATCCCAACTAACCCGCACGCATCACACTGCAGCAGTTGTTAGTGGGAATGCTAATCGTAATGAAATTTAATCAAAATAGAACTGCGTAAGAACGGAGGATGTTCAAGGGTTGTGTGTGCTTGACCCCGCCAATCGAATGGAATGGATTTCTGAGGGACTTTAAAACACAACCAATCTAGTCTAGTCAAGGCATGTGATGGCATGTACTCTATATAAAAAAAATCTTATTATTAATTGAATATCGTTATTATTTTCACTATGAAAAATAATCATAAAGATTTTTTTCTTGTTTCCAGGTTATAGGTAGGGTCATTGCAGGTAGTGTAGATATGCTACTGCTGTGTATCATAAAGTATTTTCCTATTAACCACCCACACTTGTAAGTGGCCCAACAGCATTCTTACTGTTGGTTTAAATCAGTGCTGAACTTTTGAATAACTTTAATGTGCTCTATTGCATCCTGTACAGAGAATAAATCGGGAACATAATAAAATATTCGCTACCGACGTCAGTAGAACTCACTTCTTAGGCATCTCAGCCAGTAGGCGATGCATTACCTTCAGCCACTTTTCATTTCGCCCGATAATGCACGGACCAGCGGCATATGAACGCCAAAAGTTTTAAAGCGCGTTTTTTCGGAACCTCTTTTTGGAAGTCGGTAATCACGATTGCGATCGAACTGCTGCACTTAGAAAGCTCAAAGTACTTTCATTTTGTAGACCAAGGTCAAAATTTATAACGAAAAAAAAAGTGTAAAAACTCGACACTTGTTTTGCTTTACAAAGAAAATTTAATAAACTTTAATGATTATGAACATTTGTGAGTTTTAATCCTTGACCACAATCGGTACCCATATAATGAAACATGTTTAGTGTGTTTCAGATGAATAGTTTAAGCTGGAGCGTGATTACCGCAAAGAAGAAATTTCCGGAGGGCCTCCACAAAATGCCAGCCACAGCCGCCGTTTTGTGAAATTTAAAAATAGAGTGTAAACATGTATTTAAATAAACAAATAAAAATCTCTATGCTGTCGCACTGTTTTCTGTTGAAGGAACAAAACCAAAAAATGACAATTTTTCGAGGCTCTAAATGATGTGTGATTCCAAAAGAGCAAACTTCAAACAAGTTATTTAGTTATTGGTTATGTTCAATATTTAATCATTTTACGGTGTATTCACCGCCAGCATCTAATACGCTATTCACAACTAGGAACTTCAACGAATTCAACCTACTCTCTATAAATACTGTAAATGTGTGCACATGGTTGGTCTGCCGTGTTGCAGTTTGGCTCAAATAACCTGTTCTAGAATTTCGTTTGTTGGTTGCTAAAAGCGCTTTGCCATTAACTCCGGGACGCGACGTTTAAACCAATGTCATGTTCAGCCGGGGCACGTAAATGCCAAATAAATTCTAGTTAACAAACGATTTGGTCGTCCTGAACAGGACGGATTTCGTTGACGAGGGAGAAACATGGTTCGCGATTGAACTTGGGATTTCTTCTTGGTCTTCTTCGGTCAACTCCTTGTCGTTCCGGGTGGCCATCCGAGGGTGACGTGGAATGATTCTTGCCTCACGGTTGTCACGGGCACGCACAATTCTGAAAAAGACGATCAAAAACATTTTCACCCTTTGTCGTCGTTTCATCGACTAGTTGTCTTCGGAAATATTGCTCAAAATGTTATTCCGCATCTTTTGAATAAAACACGCCCAACCTTTCATAAGGACTTAACTAAAGTTTCAAATTCTAACTTTTACCAGCTACGAAATAACGAGGTCTTCGACAAAGTTATAGAACAGGTAATTTTAGGAAAAGTTGATCAAGACACTAAGTTTCTAGAGCCTAATGTTAAAGAGATATAAGTGGTTTTCTTCCAACACTACCTTAAAACCGTTTTTTTTTAGATTATTAGTACATCGTTCAAATTGGACGATATCAAAATGTTGCAAGAAATTGTAGGAATTATTAAAATACACATTTTTGCTAAACATTGGTGTCTCTCTGGTGACCACATTTTGATATATGGTGATTCAAGTGTCTTTATGTCGTCATAATCAACCGCATCAAAAAGGGTGGGCGGATCTCGGTGGGGTCTCAAACAGATTATGTATAACCCTTATGTGATCGACAGGGTACCCGGGTGCCTTTTCATGGTTTACATAACGTAATTTCATAGTTTATTTTAAACAAATTTGTTTCGCAGATTATTTTAAACCAACCTTAATAATAGTTGGAAGGCAACTTTTTGCATCAAAACATTTCGTATAATAGCAAGCCGGGCCGAAGGGGGGAGGACTCGACAGGGTACCCGGGTACCCACCAAAAATCATTCGCTTCACGGACATTATCAGCAATGAGCATTTGAATTCATCTGGTTCCCGTGAATCCAGGTTACCAGGGCTGTGTTCCAGTACAGAGACAAAATATCGGAACATCTTTTGAATTTGCAGGAATGTATGTCAGAATGTTTAGAATAAATCCTAGAAACTTTTTCTATCCTATTGTGGGCCAGATGCCAACTTGTTCCTGGACCGGTCATTCTGAAACAGGTTCCCGGGAGGTCTCCAGTGGCCAAGCACAATTTCAGTTGAAACCCCTGGCAATATGAGTATACAAATTCATGAAATTTCACCAGTAGGATATTTCTTAACATTCTGTGGCGTCAAACGGAACCTAAATAAGGAGAAGCCTTCGTGTGAGGAAAAAAAAATTTCTAAAAATGTATCCAGACTTTGCTCTTACTTCGAAAAACGATGGCGAACCTGTACGACATCCGTGGAAGTTTTCCAGAAACGCCATGAATCCTGGTTGAATTTCAACGCACTAATAGTACCAAAAGTAGAACCAATGGGAAGACCAAAAAAGCCATTTAAAGATTTATACATTCAAACAAACAAGCTTCGACGAGTTGCGCCTTTGAGAAGTATGGGATCTGCAAATGAATTGTCTTTGGCTGCACAAATGAATGCGCGAAGCGAGGGGAATGACGACTCTTCAAAGCTACTAAACGAAATAATGCAATCCTCACCAAAGCGGTCGTCGAAAATTAGAAAAGAAAATTAGAAATTTCAGAAGATGAAGGACTTTCTTTTTTCATTGAAGGCAATTTCTCCAAGCGACAATGATTACTTCCAAGAAGTCAAGCTAAAACATTCTATGCACCCAAAATTTACCCGTTCATGTACACAATTACCACTGCTCGGGACCGTTGTGTTTCTGATGGGGTAACTATAACTGAGGTGCGTTCAGAGGTGAGACTACAAAATTTGCTAAAGCATACGGCAAAGCGTCTGATCATTGCTATAGATGACCTGAGTCGATTGCATTGAAACTAATTTCAAAATGGGGCCTTGATGGATCTTCTGATCATTCAAATTACAAACAGAAGTTTGAAACCCGAAAACGCAGATGATAGTTCGATATTGCTATCTTCATTAGTTCCCCTACGACTAAACGATGAAAATAATTTTTCTTCTGGTGTAACCTGACACCATCATCTACCAGATTCTGTCAGCCAATCAACATCTAATTTGCAAAGAAAACCACAGCTCTAACTATCCTAGAGAAAAAAATATAGAAATGCAGATCAGAGACTCAAATCCTACTCAAGAAGGTTCATATACCATTCATCACACGTTGATTTGCACTATGATTGAAGGTAAGGTTTGTGGAGCTTTAACTGGCATCAGCAATCAAGGATGTTTCATTTTTTAAGCTTCTCCCAAACAATTTCATGACATAAATGCTATAAAAGCTGGGTCGACAAACTCCTCAGCTTTGGAGTTCGGTATTTCGCCATAACATGCACACATCAGGTGAGTACATATTAAAATTTGAATTAATATAGTATTGTTGTTATGACTACTGGGCAATGCTTTCTATTTTGATTCTACCTACACACAGTGATCGAAAAAACTTTTTTCACGGCGAAATTAATAACTCCTAAGGGTAACGTTTCCGAATCATGGAGTCTTCTACAAAGTTGTACTGAAACAAGTTGTCCATCTTGTAATGATAATTTTGTAGTTTCAAACTTTACCGCTAGGGCAGCGCTGTTAAGAAATTTTCAACGAAATACAATAGTAGGGTGATGTCAAAGGCAAACTAGTAGAGGATATAATTTCAAGCAACTTTGTCAAAGACATAATTTTTCTAGCTCTTAATTTTTTCTTCTACTAAACTATTTTGTATTAAAAATTAACCAGATATCCTTTGGTACCCAACACTGAAAATTTTAGGGTTACTGATTCATAAAATAATCTTACAAATACAATCGATTTTAAGCCCCTCCAGGACCCGCCCACCCTTTATGAGGCGGTTGATTGTAACGTCACACAGACACTTAAATTACAATATATCAAACTGTGGTCACCAGAGAGCATTGGTGTGTTTAGCAAAAATGTGTATGTTAACAATTCCTACAATTTCTAAGAACTTATTGAAATCATCAAATTTGAACAAAATACTAATAATAATTAATAATTATTTTAAGGAGGTGTTGAAAGAAAACCAATTGAATTTGTTTAACGTTAGTCTCTGGAAACCCGTTATCTCGTAGCTGGAAAAGTTAAAATTTGAAAATGTAGTTAAGCACCTTAAGAAAGGTTGCTCGTGTTTTTTTTTTCAAAAGATGCGGAAAAACATTTTGAGCTATTTTTGGAGACATCTAGTCTATGAATTGATAAAAAAAAGGGTGAATATGTTTTAGAGCGTCTTTTTTCAGAATTTTGCCAATGTGCGGCATTATCCGCCAACTCGTAGGCTTCACCAGCCATACTTCTCGCCGCGGGGTTGACGGGAGCATCGGCATCAACAGCCAACTGCACGAACGCCAATCTGGACGACTGCTCACCACTGTTCCATCCAAGTGGCTTGCTACTTCCGCAAAATGTGTTTCTATATCAGATACTGCTCTGCACAGCTCCACGACTGCCAAAAACTAAATCGAATTGACTTTACTTAACATGTTTTATATTTCCATTTGTTTGTCTTACATACTAATTTTTACATTTTAAGTGTTTAGCCCATAGGGCTCTTCAGCTTTGTTTAATTTTATGTGTTTGGTGTGTTTAAATTGTTATGTGTTTTACTGAATTTTCCGTACAGCCCTTGGGGCATTGTTTATTAAAATTTGATAACCTACCTAATCTACAACTAAAACTACAATTTGAAAATCCTAGGGTGGGGAACCAGATTCCGAATGATCTGGTGATCCGATGTCAGGCAGCGTGCCCTGTACCGATTGATAGACTCACTAAAGCGATCGTCGAGCATTTTTATCTCGGCCAGACGGTGGACCTCAGATGTTCTTGTCCTCGGAGGGGTGTTCAGGATCATCCTGAGGAACTTGTTTTGTACTCTCTGAAGTTTCAGGAGATGTGTTTTTGCGCAGCTCTCCCAGACTGGCATGCCGTACTCAATGACTGGAAGTATGATTTGTTTGTAGACAGCAAGCTTATTTTTAAGGGATAATGTAGACCTTCTGTTGATCAATGGGTACAGTAGTTTCAACAGAGTATTACATTTTGTGACAGTTTTGTCAACCTGATCCCTGAAAATAAGCTTGCTGTCTAGAGTGACACCAAGATAGACAGCTGATTTGGTCCATTCCACCGTTGTGTTGTTCAGGCTTATCTTACAATCCTCAGGCGGGACAAGTCTGGGAGAATTAGAATGTGGAAACAGGATGACCTGGGTCTTTGCTGCGTTGATACAAATCTTCCATTCAGTGAAGTATTCTGACAGAACATTCAGGCTTCGCTGCAGTTTCGCGGCAAGCGCTCTTATTACCCTACCATTGTGGACGACTGCGGTATCATCGGCGAACAACGAAAGAGATCCATTTTCAGGGAGCGGGGGTATATCCGAGGTGAATAGATTGAACAGAAGTGGACCTAAAATACTTCCCTGCGGAACACCGGCGGAGATCTCCTGACTGCCGGAAACTGCACCATGCAACGAAACTCGGAATGTCCTGTCAGAGAGATAATTTTTAATAATCTTCACCAGGAAGATTGGAAGATTGTATCGCTTGAGCTTGTACACCAAGCCATCATGCCACACATTATCGAAGGCCTTCTCGATATCGAGAAGGGCCATAGCGGATGTTTTCGAAACAGACTTGTTCCGCCTGAGGATGTTCATGACTCGATTAAGTTGATGGACTGTTGAGCGACCATGCCGGAAACCGAACTGCTCATCCAACAGGATATTGAGCTCGTCAGCAGATGTTAGAAGCCGACGGTAGATCGCTTTCTCAAACAGTTTAGATAGACCTGAGAGAAGGCTGATTGGTCTGTAGCTTCTGGAACATGAAGGATCTTTCCCAGGTTTCCGAATGGGGATGACTTTGGCTGACTTCCAGCACGATGGGAAGTAGCCGAAGACGGAGGCATTGGTTAAACACCACCGCCAGATGGTTGTAGAACTGGGGCTCAATTGCTTGAGCTCCAAGTTCATGATGTTGTCGAAACCTGGGGCCTTCATGTTCTTTGAGGTCTTGATGTAAGTCAACAATTCGTCAGCTGAGATCTCCAAATCTTCGGAGAAGTCGTTAGGACTTTGGTCGATGTTAGTTATAAGCGCGCTAACGGCAGCTTCGTGTGGACTGACGATGTTTTGACCGAGATTGTGGGAGCTGACGAAGTGTTGACTTATCTCATCAGCCTTCTCTGCAGGTGTTATCAACCGATCCCTAGAGTCATTGACGTCTAGTGGGATCAACGGTGGAATGGGCCTTGGCTTAGTTTTTTAAAATTTTTGTCATCTTCCAGAACGGCTTAGCACAATCTGGGAGAGAGCGAATTTTGTCAGCGAAATCATTATTTCTAAGGTCCAACATTCTGGCCTTAATCATTTTGGTCACTCGATTACAGTGACGTTTGAGCGTTGGCAAACCAGTTCGCTGGTATTGCCTTCGAATGGCGTTTCGCAATTGTATTAAATCTTTAGTGGGTCTATCAATGGTCACAGAGTCACTCACCTGATCTATCACCGGTACATGTTGCTCCCGGGCATGGGAGATCGCTTGCTCGATGCTCTGCAGCTGTCGTTCGATGTCATCAACCGAATCAAGGTGCATGTCAAAATCGATGTTGTCGTCAACGTGTTGTCGGAACCTCTCCCAACTGGCGCGATGGTAGTTCCGTCTGGTGATTCGATGCCGGTTGACCGAGGAGCCAACTTCGGCCACCACCGGATAGTGGTCCGAGCTGAGCTCCTGGTGTACGATCGGCTGGGCGATGTTGTTCCCCATGTTGGTGAGGAAGATGTCGATTGTCGAATGGACCCCGGATCTGCTCAACCGGGTGGGAGTATCCGGGCCCAGGACGGTGTAATGTCCCTCTTCTAGGTCTTCCTGCAGAATTATTCCGTTCCGATTCCGCCGGGTGTTCCCCCAGGCTTCGTGTTTCGCATTTAGGTCGCCGGCGATGATGAACTGCCCCTGCCTCCGAGTTAGCTTACGGATGTCGTTTCGTAGGGCCATTGTTGTTCCGTTGGTTGTACTTGCTTGCTTGGGACAATAGGCCGCGATGATGATGATATTGCCGACGGCAGTTTCGACTTCGACTCCGATGGCTTCGATAGACTGCAGCTGGAAGCTCGGAAGCAGATGGCAGTTGATGTTGTAGCGCAGGGCGATCGCAACTCCTCCTCCACTAGAGCCGCTACGATCAAGTCGCACAATCCGGTATCCTGGGATAAAGATGCTGATTTCCGGTTTGAGATGCGTCTCGGTGACGATGGCAATGTCGATGGCCTTCCTGTTAAGGAAGTCACCGAGCTCCACAGTTTTGTTCCGGATGGAACAAGCATTCCAATTAAGAATGTTGATGGTGCGTTTACGGTCCATACTTAAAGATGAACGTCATCGTCACGGATGTGGCGGCTTTGAGCTGTTCCTCCTTGGAGCGGCAGGAACGTAGTTGGCGATAGAGCTCTTGCACGAACTCGACCATTTGCTCCGAGTCGTAGAGCTGACCATCGACGGGTGATTGCGTGGAGGTATTGCGATTCGGATTGCCCCAGCCTGGAGGAGGAGTCGGGTTGGGGGCGGCGGCGGCTGCGGTGAAACGATGATGAACGGAAGCTGACGGGCGGTTTGCTTGGCGGTGATTTAATGGGATCGGCGGTAGGTTTGGCACCTGGTACCGGAGCGTCGGGAAATTTTCTTCATCCAGCCGAGGTGGCGGACGGCGTTGCCCAGCCCGGGACTTAGTGGACGCCTGTTTGCGGATCGCCAGAAACTCTGCACGCTTGGGACAAGTTCGGTTGTTACCTTCGTGATTAGCGCCGCAGTTGGCGCACTTTGGTGGTGTTCCTTCATCCATTGGGGCACAATCCATGGTAGTGTGTGCTCCGGCACACTTGCCGCAACGTGGTTTCATGTGGCAATTTCGAGTTCCGTGGCCAAACACAAGGCAGTTGCCACACTGCGTCACGTCGTGCTTTCTCGGGCGATACCGGTCCCACTCGATAATCACGTTGAAAAGTGCCCGTATTTTCAACAGGTCCGCCATCGTGACGGAACCCTTCTCTAGATGGACCAGATAGAGTTGGTCTCGATGATTTCCCTGTTGTTGACGTCTGATCGGGAACACTTTCTCCGGTTTCAGAGCAGCCGCTTGCAGCTCAGCAATGATTGCCTCCGGGGTGCATTCCGGAAGGCCACGCAGAATCACCTTCAGCGGCTTGTTTCCTGGTGCGTCGTGAGTGTAAAACTCATGTTTCTTGATGACCAGGTGAGCACCAACAGCACGGTAGTCAGCCTCCGTCGAGCACATGATCTTTGTGCCGGTACTGCACAGCTTGAAAAGCGGTTGAATTTTGATTGCTGCAAGCTCAGCCCTGAGAGCAGCGACGTCCTTTGATGTGGTGAAGAGCGGGGGGACTTTTACCTTCTTTGGCACCTCCTGTACCGGGAGCATGGAAAATTTGTTGCTCGCTAATAGTCGATCGTTTGGGTCCGCTGGATCGGCGTCGTCTTGGCGCAGCCGCTTGGAGCTGCTCGGTTTTGGTATGGAGTCAGGAGCTGATGCCACTGGCGTGGATGTCACCACGTGTTGATTTTTTCGACCCATTGCCACGGCAACAGGTCGAGCGAACAAACTTGGTGAACTTTGCAGCGCTTGCTTTTGTCTTGCCACCACCAAAAGATGAGCAAGCGCAGGTGATAATTCGCGAACCGAACACGCAATCGCGAGAAAGCGGGCGAGGGGAAAAACGGGAGAAAAAAAACTGTTACTGCGAGGGAGCGAAAAACACGACCGATCGTGTCGCTTGGTAAAACTGGAATGAATCACTGAAATCGAATTGAGAAAGTGTATCCCTTTTTAAACATTCATGGTCAGTCGCCTAATTTTTCTTTTTTTCTTCTATTTTTGAGGTCGGCTTTAATCTTGAAGTCTGGTGCTAGGATTATACTATGCATTTGATAAATTTACACAAAGTTTTTTTTTACATTTATGGATACGTCCCACTTTTACTATGAAAGCGTAAAAAGACTAAATAGAATTAATAAATTCACATACCTTACTCACCAATCAGACTAAGGCCGGTACACGAAGTTGTCTCCATTCTATTTGGTCCATAGCTGTCACTCGCCAGTTCGCTGTCTGCGGAGGGTCCTGCAGGTCGCCTTCTACTTGATCGATCCACCTTGCTCGCGGTTGCGCGCCTCTTCTTCTTGTACCTGTCGGTTCGTTTCTCGAGAACCATTTTCAGGAGGCTGTCGTCCGACATGCTTACGACATACCCAGCCCATCGTAGTCAACCGATTTTTGCGATGTGTACGATGGGAGGTTCTCCCAGCAACTGGTACTAGTGGTTCATTCGCCTCCTCCACGTTCCGTCTTCCATCTGCACTCCACCGTAGATACTACGCAGCACTTTCCATTCAAAGACTCCAAGCGGCGCGTTGGTTCTCCACCAGCAGTGTCCATGTTTCGCTGCCGTAGAGAACTACCGGTCTAATTAATGTCTTGCAGATGGTCAACTTTGAAGTTCGGCGAACTTTGTTCGATCTTAGCGTCCTTTGAAGTCCTAAGTAGGCACGATTGACAGCCATAATGCGCTTTTTTCATTTCTGCTGGTGTCGTTATCGGCGGTCACTCAATGAGCCCAGATACACGAATTCGTCTACTACCACGATTTCATCACCGTCGATTCATCACCGGCTAACATTGTCTTCTCGTGAGCTTCTTCTCTTCATGTATTTTGTTTATGTCCGACTGGTTACGATGTACAATACTTCAACAAGTGAAAACCCTCACAATTGAACGCGTGGGAATCAAATGTACATCGCCACTTCCGACCACCCTCTGATGAATGAAGACGATGCTCCAATAATTCTCTCTCTTTCATCTGACGAAACTTTGGAATCCCAGTAGAATATTGTTTTACTCCTCTCGGACGTGTATTGCGACACAATATGAATACTTGCTGTAGTATCAGGTTACATCGTAAACCAGTCGGACATCGTCCCCATCGTTGCCCATCTACACATCTAGCCCGAAACCGGTCGACTAAAAGGTACCCTCAAATTTCTTTACGTTGAATTTTTACAGAGATTACTTTTCAAGTGTTGTAGTCCTGTCTCGTGTCGCTTATCCGCGTGTACTATGTTCTTACGTTAGCACAAGCTACAAAATATAGTAACAATGTTAAGTTAGTTTATTTGCATGAATATCTCAAGATTATCGCTGGTCTCTAAGGGTATTCATTGAATAAGTTTGAACATATTTCATCACATGCAAAGCGGATAAAGCTATTGTTACACCTGTAGATCTTGCTAAAGTCTGATGACATATAAATCTCAAAGAAATCTCTGCAGACAACATTGTAGCATATAATAAGGCTTGGGAAATTTGAGGTC
>JASCZW010012128.1:0-29537 GCA_034211315.2 Aedes japonicus
TTCCCTTACGGATCTATCAATACATTTTCTCTTCATGTCTATTTGTTCTAGCAACCAGCCAGGTACTGTCCGCCCAGCGCTTTGCATGGAGATGATAAATTATCTGCTTGAAAAACTGATACATGCAAGTTAAAAATGGGTATGGTATTGCATGTTTTGTTTTTAAATTGACTAACATTCAATCTGGTGAATATTTACACGTCGACAATGGTGACGCTGATGAACACATAAAATATCTAACAATAATAATAATATAAACTACTATGTTCAAATATTTTATTAAATTACAGAATACTTCTGTTAAATTTGACTTAATGTTCTAATAGAGTAGCCAACTTGCTACAAGATATATGAGGCAAAATGTATATAATATTAAAAATCGGGGTTGCCAGTAATCCTGAAAATGCCAACTGAAGTTTTCCGATTTACCCGAACATCACTAACTTTGAAAACTCATAACTCAAGATCGATTCATTGTAGAACTTTTTTTCTCCAAACTAGAAAGAAATTTTTTCTCAAGAATTTAGAAAAATATAACCTCAAAAAAAGTTCTGTTGGGCACTTTTCGGATTTTTTATTATTTCTTTTTATGAAAGCGAGGGACGAGCCCATAGTTTTTCGAGCATAACTCAAAAACAAAACAAAAACCCATCGTCAAAATTTCATCAATGTAAGCTTATAAAATAATTAACAAGATTTTTTTTAAATTATATTTTTTCCAAATTTGTGAGAAAATTTCATTATAGTTTGGAGAAAAAAAATTATTCTACGATGAATAGTTCTAGATTTATGAATTTTCGAAATAAGTGATTTTCGGGAAAATTGTACAACTTAGTTGGCGTGTGCCAAGAAAACTGCCAACCCGGATTTTTTTAAATATTGTTTTTTTGGAAAAGGACTTCATCGTAAATTATGAGTACGCCTAGACATTGCTGTTTTCAAATATGTTTTATTTATTTTGCAACTCAATTTACATTGTTTATTGACCACCAATCATTTACAATCATTTACATTGTTTATTGACCACCAAAATAGCCCATTACATCAGTATTCATTTAATTTGTCCTAGATCTGGCCAGCTCTCGCTCCTTCTTCTTGATGTTTCTCATGAGATTTTGCACCACTGTTCCGTCGATGGTTTTGCTTACGTTTACCCAGTCTTTTTTTAATTTGATGATGTCATCTGCTCTTCTAGCTTCCGCAGCTTTCCTTTCCTCTAAGCCCAAAATTTCTCAATGGGCCTTATTTGCGGACAATTTGGAGAAATCATCACCTTTTTCCACAAATTGGGCTTCATACCAGTTCAAGGTTGCACGCGCATAGTGGCAGGATGCCAAATCAGGCCAAAACAGTGTCGAACCTTTGTGTTTTTGGATAAGTGGCAGAATTCGCTTCTGTGGGCATTCCCTCCGGTACATTTCGGCATTCATATTTGCGGTAGTAAAACAAGGTGTCGATTTCATACCGCACTGGCAAATTGCTTGCAAAACCGAGACCTTTTTTTCCAAAAAAATTCGCAAAAAAAAACGATTTCTCCGAATTTGGGACATCCGTTCCACGCTTCAAGGTGTAAAACTGTGCCCCTGGAAGTCCAATTTGACGTACGCCTCGTCGTTCATGATAATGCACATGCCATTTTTGCTCAAAACGTCGTCGTACAGCTTCCGAGCCCGAGTTTTCACGGAATCCGCCTGCATTTGGCTGCGTTTTGGACATTTTTTGTTTCCGGCACGTCTTCGGGGAATTTCGCTAGATTGCGCGTTGGACCATTCCAATCGTCGTTCCACACTTTTTGCACAATCTCTGATGGATACCTCTTTTTTCCTTCAGAAACTTTGCAAATTTGTTTGTCCAAATTTGGTTTTTACACGCCTGTTTTTCTACCACGGCTGGGTAAGTCCTTCAATGTGATATGCATAACAAACCGGTTGATCACATTTTGGACCGCACAGACACTAACATCTGCCTCTTTTGCTAATTTTCTTAACGACAATCCCTTTTCAGTGTAGTACTTGGTCACAATTGATTTTCGCTTCTCTTTCGTAAGGCCTCGCATTGGCCCGCTTGAAGTTAAACTTTAACTTTTAATGAAGGTTTCCGTTTGTTTACAAGGCAAACACATTGACACTGAACAGCTGTCAAAAAAGCCATACTCTTTTTCATACAGAACCTCAAAGGTGTACTCATAATTAACGATGTAGTCCTTACATCCATGAACCCTACGCGTGGACAAAGTTTCATAACAATCTAAGACACTTCGGTCCAATCTGCACGATAGTAAGAAAAAATCCCCAGAAGTTAAAGCTTACTGATTCATGCTCTGTTTCATTTGCATCCTTAACCATTAAAGGTTCAGAATGGACTTTTAATTTGAAAACGCTATATCTCAATGATACCTTAACCTTTCCTGTTAATCTTGGACTATGTTGCTATGACATCTGAGGGACGTATATGCAACATGTCCAATAATGTTCAAAAAAAGTGTATAACAATCTTAATTCATATCAGTCGTTCAAGTCTCTCTAAATTGTCCTGAGTTAAGGTCAAATGATCTACAAGATCAACCATGACTGGGCTACTGTTCTTAGCAACTCAGCATACCCAAGCAGACTCAAAGAAGCTATGCGGAGAGATTATAC
This sequence comes from Aedes japonicus, assembly GCA_034211315.2. Taxonomy (NCBI): domain Eukaryota; kingdom Metazoa; phylum Arthropoda; class Insecta; order Diptera; family Culicidae; genus Aedes; species Aedes japonicus. The sequence continues at coordinate 2,640 of JASCZW010012128.1, forward strand.
TTTATTTACCTCCACATAAGATGTTCTAAGGTCTCCAAATTGTGCTGGAGTTTAGATAGTTCGTTGCCATTAGCTCAACCAAGTCTAATGAAATGCCCCTAATATTGGATAATGTCTTCGCTGATTTATAGTATCAGTACGCGTCGTTTTCGACCCTTTCCCGTTTATATTTGTTCTCCTAGGTACTCCAGGACGTTGTGGAGCTCAAGTCATAAAATCTATTCAACCACAGCTATAATATAGTTCTTATGGAAGAAGCATATCCAAAGAGACTACTGCGGAGGCTGTGTGCATAAAAAGCAATCACTTTTTGTCTGGATATCAGATATCCTATGTTCTCCAAATTATCCTGAGTTCAGATCAAATGATCTACCAGATCAACCATGACTGAGCTACTGTCCTTAGCTTTGACGGCATACTGTAGTTTGCGATGTAGTTCACCCGTCGCTCTACAAGAAGGATGTCGTCTGCATACAGAAGTATTTCGACCCCTCTTGGAATCACCCGGAAGACAGGCTGCATAGCAATAAGGAATAGCTTTACGGAAAGTACTGATCCTTGTGGTACTCCATTTTCTAAAGGGTATTTCTTCGATGTGTGGCCACCTACGGTCACCAGCTTTGCAGCATGTTGATCATCATGCCACCTATTTTCCAAGATTTCAGGGTGCGCAGTATCGCATGTCGCCAGGTTTTGTCATACGTCTTCGATAGATCCAGCGAGGCTATCAGACAGTGTTCATCCTGATGTGGTAGTGACCTCTCTAGCTCGGTAAAATATGTGCTCGTACCGTATCCAGCACGAAAGGCATGTTGACGTTCGTCAAGCCGTCCGTTCAACTCCAGTTCCGTGGTCAGTCGTCTGTTTATAATTTGCTCGAGCAGTTTCGCCATACAGCTGGTGAGCGATATGGGACGGAAGGCATCCGGTCCAGTATCAAGACAGTGCAGTTTTGGATTTGGGACGACAATAGCATTCCGCCAGCTATCGGGGAACACTCCATTAGGGCAGATTCTGTCCAGAAGCTCAAGGAGCGTTACTTTTACGGATAAAGGAAGACGTTGAAGCAGTGGATATCCAACCAAATCGGGACCTGTCGAAGCCAGCTCGCCCTTTGTCGAGAGCCCACCGGAGTTCATTGAGCGTTTTATCGATGTTGTACACTTCATCGGTGTTGGGCGAAAAACCGATGGACTCGTTCTGATGGCCTTTGCCATCTGGAAGGATGGAAGGTAGCTAGAGGTCGCTGATCTCTCGCTGTAGAATGTTGGCAGTTCTTCCGCTGCTTCCTCGGGGTTGTCCGTAAGTCCGTGCACTCGCATACTGATTGATTACTATAGTACGACTGCCACAGAGAGTGTTTACCGGTCACCATAATTCGGTCGTCATGCTACTCGGGGATATTCTGGCCACAAAGTTTTCCCATGACTGCTCCTTTGCTTGCTGGATTACGTTTCGGGCCTCTGCTCTGGCTTCCTGAAATCTTGCCAACGCTTCAGAATGGTGTGGGTTGGATATCGGCAGTCTCCATAAGGATCGAAGGCATTTTCAGCACAAGTTGCTGCTGTTATTTTTTTGACGGTGAAGTTAGTAACGTTCCTTGACATCCGTTCGAATAGTTTCGGCGGTAATGCGTTCGCACAATGACCAGTCTGCGCAGTTGTAGAGCCATTTCTGCCGTACTGTTCGCTGATACGACCACCCAGATCTGGACACCGTAATGGGAGAATGGTCGCTGTTGTCGGTGTCCAGTAGAGTTCACCACGTGAACCTACGAGCAAGATCTCGGAAAAAATGTTACGTCGATTGACGAAGTATTTCCAGTCGCTGGGTCGATGCGTGTAAGATAGCCACTGTTGAGGATGACGAGCTGCCTATCCAAACTCATTTCGGCGATGAATTGGCCAAGCGCGTTGGATTTTGACGAACCCCACGCGGGATGGAGTGCGTTGAAATCTCCTAGAATCATAACCATCTAGTTCGTCGAGTAGTTTTCTCAACGTAGCCTGGAACTCGGTGTAATGTATATGGAGACTACAGTAAGCTCTATCGGTGTCTGGACACGAAGTCTGAGGGGGTAGTTGTTTGGTTCGTCTTGGTCTCCTGGAGCGCGATGACACAAGGTTCGAAGTCGGCGATGAGTAGCTTTAGCTCGCTGATATTGGCCCTAAGCCCACGGACGTTTGATCGCAGGGCAAAGCAGCCACCAGAGTGACGATCTGTGGCTGATCGTGTTGTGGATGATGATGCGCTATGTTATGACGGTCTTCGGTTCGACGGTGTGGCCATTTGGTGGATTATCGAATAGTTTTCATCGGACGATGGTTCTGCTATAGTTTGGTTGTCAACTGGTCAATCAGGTGCGGCAGTAAAGAAACCAAAGGACTGACCAGTGGGACGCCTTGTCCCACAGTACCAGCCGTTGCCGAAACTACTACACAATTGCTTCCAGAATTGCAACAGCCGGCACTGGGAAAAGACTTTGTGTAGATTCGTCGTGTTCTGCACTGTTGGTTTCGATGGTTTCATAAGGTTTTGTAATTGCTTGTGTAGAGCGGCGGCCAGGGCAAAGAAAGGCTACCCATTCTCCCTGACGTCTATCCCAAATTTGCTGTGTTGTGGTCGTATCACTAGTTACATCGGCTACAGAGGTGAAATCACCATCAACGGTTTGGGGTAAGACGTCCCGGATAGATCTTTTAGCCTTTTTCTCTTGCGTCGGAAGGGGTACTACACTTTCCCCGCTTCTGAACCGAGTCGTCTCGTTGTCCGTGTTCATGCGTAGGTCATCATTGTTGTCCAAACGTTGTTGGAAGGTAGGACTAGATGGCACTTGCTTTGAGGTGTCTCCGCTGCCTCAGACTCTTCGCCGGAGTACTCCATTTGGGTGAGGGCATGGGTTGAGGCCCCGCTTTGCTTCGTGGATCGCTGGAGAATTGTTTCTCGATCGAGTTACAGGACCTTTCACCAATGGGTATGTTTTTGCTCTTTACTGTGATGTGGTTTTTCATGGCTATTGTATTGATCCCTGGTGTTGTGTATTTTTTCTTTATTTACGACTTGCTGCTAAGCTGATTGATCGAATTGGCCATGATTTTCATCTTCTCATCCTTGCGGTTGCTTTCTTCGCGCAATTTTACTAGTTCATTGTCCTTTGTTTTCATGGCCACTTTTGTCGAGCTGCCACCTCAGCATAACTACCTCCTGTCTATTTCTCGGCCCGTTTTCTTGCTTCCGGAAATGTCAAATTGTTACGAACTTTAATATTCGACCGATTTTTTATACATCGGGCATTAACGGCTGCTTGGTCGGTGATCTCCTTTAAAGTTTCGGCAAAGTGGCATTTCACCACATTCTTTTTCACCGTGAATATTGCCAGAGCAGCTAAAACAGCGTTGTGGTCCAGGACATCGGGCACGGATATGGCCATAGCAAAAGCAGCTATAGCTAAGCATCGGATTCGGAAAGTACGGACGGGTGGAAATACGTAGCAAGCCGATTTTAAGGTACTCCGGGTACCTTCGATTTTTATAATACGTCCTACACGTATAACTTTTTCAGAAATAATTTCTGATAAGATGTCCTTTTCGTTCATACGAATTTGCTCGTAGCAGGAGATAACGCATCTGCTAACATTCAAATTCGGATATGGGATAACTTCAACACCATCGATTAGCTTGTCGATTGTGAGCTTGTTCCATCGATAAGCTTGTCCAGTTTTAGTAGTTTGGCAACTTGGGCAGCGTCTTGAACTCTCAATGCGTATTTAGGTCTTCGCGCTTCCGTATTGGTACTTTAAAAAAACCTTTAAATGGGTTTGCTACAAGTGGAACGGCATACTTTCCAGGCAGCTGCAGCTTCGTTAATTCACCGAACTTGTTTGTTGGGTCCATATATATTGGTAGCCTACGTTAGACAGACCCTCCCGGATACTAGCGGCCGCCATGATAAATTACGTTGGTATTAAAATGATGGCAAAAACTTCGAGTGCTCACAGGTCCTCTTCAAGCATTGTCCACGTCTCATACCCGTAGAGAACAACCAGTCTTATTAGCGTTTTGTACAGGATGCACTTCGTACGGGAGCTAAGTCTGTTTGACCGTAGTTGCTTGTGGAGCCCATAGTAGGCACGACTTCCGCTGATAATCCGCCTCCGGATCTCACGGCTGTATTGTTGTCCGCAGTAACCAGTGAGCCGAGATAGACAAATTCATCGACTACCTCGAACTCATCGCCGTCGATCGTTACACTGCTGCCCAGTCGGGTCCTGTCGTGCTCGGTCTCGGTTCCGCCTGCCAGCATGTACGGACGTATTTATCTATAAGTTATTATCATATAAGTTCTAAATCATGCTGCAGAGATGGCGTTGCAGTCTATCTTTACCAAATTAGGGAGTTGTCATTCTCGGTAAAGTTGTAGAGAATGTAAGATGTAGCCACTTCACATAATCAGATTAGTTCTAAATTGCGCTCCGAAGATGGCGCTGCAGTCAATCTTTTCCAGATGAAGCTCTCAGAGAGATGCCGTCTTCGGCAAATTCGTTGAGAATGTAAAATGCAGACATTTGAAATAATCACATTAGTTCCAGATCGTTTCGTAGAAGCTGCGCTGCAGCTTATGTTTTCCAATCAATCATCTCTGCGGCACGATCTGGAACTAATGTGATAACCTAACAAGATAACAAATTATAGATGAGAAACTTTGCCGAAGACGATAACTCTCTATAGCTTCATTTGGCAAAGATAGACCGCACTGCCACTGTGGCAATATATGAAACTAATATGATAATGTCAAATGATGGAAAATGAAACACTAAAAAACTTTACCGAAGGCGGCAAGGGCCTGTTCATAAACCACGTAGACTCATTTTTTAAAATCACAGCCACCCTCCACCCCCATCGTACACTTTTCTTCATAAAATTTTTGGAATTTTTGTGTGGAACCTAGACTTTGGTCAAACCCTCCCTTCCCTTAGAAAAGTCTACGTGGCTTATGAATAGCTCTCAACTTTCTAGCGCTTAATTTGGGAAACATAGACTGCGGCGCCTTCTCTGTGGCAGGATCTGGAACCGATATGATTATGATAAAAGACTACAAATAACACAATGAGAAACTTTGACCAAGATGCCACTCTCTATCACTTCATTTGGCAAAGATAGCATGCAGCGCCATCTCCTCGGCATGATATTGAACTAATATGATAACAATAAAAGACGCAAGCCATCTAACATGAGGATGTCTCAATGGGTGGGGAGAAGAGCCCATCCCCTCTATTCACAAACTGTTAGCAAAGGGGAGTTGGCATTCCCACCATCCATATTTTTTCAATCGGGTGCCCTGATGGCCCCTTCCATTTCCATGAAATGTTTATACAATAGTGTATATATTAATTTAAATGAAAAATACTACAAGCATTCGTATCTATTATATATGATCTTCATTCGGTTGATCCTGAAATACAAGAAATGTTGGAAAGTGTTAAAGTGTATAGTTCTCCGGTTCCGCGCTTAAGCACGTTTTCGTTTGTTTTCAGCGATAGCAGTGTTTCACCAAAATCTTGATTTGAGGTATCCTGAAAAAGTTTGTTAAATCTTTTGAAATTTTACTAAACTAATATTTATACATTTTAATTCACTGTATTCAGGTAACCAATTAGCAGTTCCAAAGCGTCTTTACGGCAGCCTATCAAGCATTTGAATCGCCTTAAATGCAACATAAATGCCGCTTTTGGTCCAATATACGGCTGCTTTACTGCAATGCTACGATAATGCTTTATTGATGCTACTTTGCATTCGAAATGCTTATTACAGACTACAAGCATTTAAATAGCAATTGAAATCCAACTATACAACAGAAAGCATTCAAGATGCTGATATAATGCTAGTATAAAGCTTGTAGCATCTGAAATGCAGATTTAGGGTTAATTTATTGCATATGATAATGCTTATTGGTTACCTGGGTAGCCATGATTACTGTTTGCTGCTCGATGCTGATTTTCTAACAGCAATATACTTTTATTTGTACTGCCTTGATAGTTATTGCTCCTGAGTTAGGAAAGGGAAGATTTAATTGAAAGTGAATTGAAGACAAATTGATTAAAAAAAACAATACGTAATGTTGAAATCATCTATGAAGTAAAATCAATAAAACAATATTATCAAATATAATGATACTGTGAGACAAAGATTGAACTGTGAAATCAGAAACTAGCCAAACGGCACACAGCGCTGCTTGAATCAGATCAGCTCAGATATGGTAAAAAATCCATTTGCAAACCGAAAATGAAAAGTAAATTCATTTATAAGTGCAAACACCGCAAAAACAATTTTTTAACAAGCACTTAAAATTTCCCCTCGTTTTATTCCAAGCCAGAGGATGCGTAAACAATAAAATTGTTTGCAATCTATCATGCGCCATACAACAATGTTGGCATACTTTCATACAACTGGCTAGATTCAGGCGTTATCTGGCTTAAATTTACATGAAATATCCCGTTATTGTCTGCCAAATTTAGCAATTTTATCGGTGCCCACCACAGATTCCGTTATTTTCAAAAGCCTACAACCGTTGTAATTTTCTAAGTTATATAATGGACATTTATGGAATGCTAGATGTCATAAATTGAAGGGATATTCCGTGTTAATTTAAGCAAGATACCGCCTAAACCAGGGAGACCATAACCTTCCAAATGGAGTATAAACATCGCGTCTAGGTTAAAATTACATAATTCTAGAAAGGGTTGAAATCCGGAATATCAATATTGACCCTAATGTCTTATGTGTCAGTTTTTTTTAATTCCTCGAGGAAGGTTAAACATGTTTTTGGTGCTGTCCATAGTGTAAACTAAAATTTTCATCTATCATTCTGAGCTGACACCTTTTGTTCATACAGGAAAATCGATAATATTAGTTCATTCTTATTACAATTCGGCCAAGTGCCAAACTAGTATCCTTTAAACAGCTATCTTGAGCTGGCTACATCCCACCGCTTCGTTTGGCACGAATGGACACACTCAACGCGTTGAGGTCAGCGACAGCCAACCTCACCGAAAAGAAGGAAATGGTTAGATTCTGTGTAAAACTCGCTGAAACCGAACAATCAGAAGAGCGAACCGATTGAAAATAGATCATCGAGATGATGGCACGGTGTGGGCACTGATCGACGACCGCGACCACCACACTATCCGGTTCGCGCCTCATGCCTCCCTTTCCTCGCCCGACAAGCTACGATTGGGAACCAAACCGCCATCATGATCATCATTAATTCCATCACCATCACCACCACGGAGATGCTGAGACGGAGAGAAAGGAATATCGGGAAGCATCGAAAAAAAAGCGGACGCGGACGCACGGAAGAAAGCGGAATGACTCACAAATTAGATCCGACCATCGCGCATCGACGTCGCATTGGTGTCGTAGGATGGAGCAAGAGATTGGAGGGTCGACCACCGAGCCCGTGTCCGATGGGAACCAGGGCTTCCTCCGTCTCACAGTACCAAATTACACCTAACCACATTCACCACGTGAAATTAAGCGAGGAGCAATGCAATCGGATAGATAGAGTCTATGGTAAGCTGGCTGACGAACGACGAACGGATCGGTCAGGGGGGAAAAAGTGGATCTGGTGTAATTTCCAGAAAGGCAAGTACCGGCGGTAAATATCCAGCCACTAGCGCTGCCCTTCCCTGTCTTTTCCATCGTTTCCTTCAAATTGATCTCTATCTTTTCTCCCCCCAAATTTTCGAGAATTCAGAGTCTAGGCCAATAATATTCACAATTCTCTGGTAATTGCGACACTTTACTGTCGAAAAATATTCAGAAAATAGTAGGGTTAATTCGAGATTTGGAATCATTTTCTTTTTCGGTGATGCATTCTTAATTTGCAATCATTAATTTTTTAACAGAACTTTAAATCTGAAATATGGTTTTGATAGGGTATGAAAGCTTACCTCGGTTGCCATTTGGAAATCAACTTCGCCGATTTTGGATCGTCTACTTCTGTGTTCCAAGAAATCCAATTTTATATTGGTGGGGCATGCTGATTTGAAGTTAAAAAAGTTAAAAAAAACTTGAATAACTGCAAGATGGTCTAATACATACTACGCGGTCGTGAATTTAATATATTTATTAGAAGTGAGAATACGTGGAGTTTGTTAGTTGACTGAAACATCCGCTGAAACTTTTGATGTTTGATGCAGCTAAAGAAGGTGTCCACGATGAAATTGCCACACTATGAAATTGCTCTAACTTTCAACCGTTGGTGAATTTATATGAAAATTTGGGTGGATTTAGTTCATAGTGCATTACTTACATCACATATTTGCAAGTTTAAAAGTCCTGTGATCAAAACTCGCGGAAATGGAGTCGAAAGAACAGCTCGTGCGTGATAAAATCTTGCGCATTCATCACGAGAACAAGGATCTCTCGCATCGTTCCATCGCTAAAACGTTGGGAATCGCGAATTCCACGGTGTCGCGAGTGACTAAGCGGTTCGAGGAACGGTTGACCACCGATCGGAAGCCCGAAGTGAAGGAAAAAGTATTCCGTACAACACCAAAAATCACAACCGCGTAGTTAGGCCTGAACTGAAATCCGGACGCCTCCGTTCGGGATGTGGCGAAGAAGCTGCACCTAGCCGAAGTTTTGTCCAGAAGGCCAAAACTAAGCGCTGGGCTTCGAACGTTCAAGGTACAAAAGGCCCTAATCGCGACGAGAAGCAGAACAAGTCCGCAAAACCCGTGCCAGGAAGTTGTACCTCAACATGCTGACGAAAGTTGAATGCTGTATCATGGACGACGAAACATATGTGAAGGCCGACTTCAAACAGATCCCCGGCAACCTGTTTTTCACGGCCAAGGATAAGTTCAGCGTTCCGGAGCATGTCCGCACTCAGAAGATGTCCAAATTTGCGAAGAAATTCCTGGTTTGGCAAGCCATCTGCACGTGCGGGAAGCGGAGTGCACCTTTCCTGACCCAGGACACGATGAACGGACAGGTGTACATAAAAGAGTGCCTCCAGAAGCGGCTGCTTCCTCTCCTGAAGGCCCACAACGTCCCAACAATCTTCTGGCCGGATTTGGCCTCATGCCACCTACTCCAGGACGTGCTGAAGTGGTATGCAGACAATAAGGTCAATTTCGTGCCGAAAATGTTCAATCCTCCCAACACTCCGGAGCTCCGCCCCATCGAGAAGTACTGGGCGATTATGAAGCAGCACCTTCTTAAACGACCTAAGGTAGTGAAGACGGTCGAGGAACTGAAGAAAGTATGGGTTTACATGTAAAAAACGGTTGATTCACAGGTTGTGCAGAATCTTATGGCCGGGGTTAAGGCCAAGGTGCGGGCATTTGCGTATGGACTGTAAATAAAATACGAGTAAAATGGTAAAATGAAGTTTAATAGTTATTTCTCAATCCCTGAAAATTTGATGGCAATCGGATGAAAACTCGAATTTTGCGAATCAATTTTGTGTGTGGCAATTTCATCGTGGACACCCTTTATCATTAGGAAAAGCAATCAAGGGATAATCCGGCTAGAAAAAAAAAGAAGTTTTTGGAGACCGGATGTTGGTCATCTATACGGGTGAGATCGTTTCACTTTTATAGTTTGATTGTGTCATTGGCAAATATTGAAACTTTCATTACATTCAACTCGGAGCGTATTGTACTGTACTTGTATTGTGTTCACGCATCTTTCTTCGCCTGTGGATTCAAAAAATCCGTTGTGGTTCAAATCTATTCATTTGAATACAACTCATTTTACAAAATTACCCTTGTGGTTAATGAAACGCAGTAGGCTTGCATCAATATTGACAACAAACACAATAATTGGACGTATCTTACCCAATCATATCCAGAATCCTCTCTCATAATGGCTGAGTTTGTTTTTGATTATATTCGATTAGATTAGATTAAACAAGACGCATGAACAAACCATGTCTTGAAAGGGGGGCTAAAACTGCAGTGGATTGAAAACGGGGACAAATGAATATATTGACCTTGTTTTAAACAGAGTTACAATTGGAATGAAGGTTATGTCTTGAAATCTACAGGTTGTTGAGAAGGGGATCAAACAACTCGTATGTTCGCGGTAACTCCAATTTCGATTACGGTCTCGCAATTGGATAATCCAACGAGTTTTCAAAATCGAAATTGTGTAGTATTCTGCGCTTAGCAGTGGCTGGACTCTGTTGAGTTTCATCGAAAAAGCCACAAATATCCGAAAGCAGCCCTGTCAAAACGCGTCTCCCCGCTATAAGGCCTTCACCAACCTGAGCGTCTGTTCTCCATGTCAGGGGCGCACAGTGGCACAATTCTGAAAAAAGACGGTCAAAACATTTTCACCCTTTTGTCATCATTTTATCAACTAGGTGTCTTGAGAAGAGTTGCTCAAAATATTAGTCCGTATCTTTTAAAAAAAAAACACGCCTAACCTTTCATAAGGGCTTAACTACTCCTTTAAATCCTAACTTTTTTCAGCTACGAGATAACGGGTTGTTGTCTTCGATAAAATTGTAGAGATAATTTGATAAATTTAAGAAAAGTTGCTGAAGACACTAAGGTGCTAGAGCCTAACGTTAAAGAGATATAAATGACGGGGATTAAAACAGATTGTATTTGAAAGATTATCTTATGAACAAGTATTCTTGAAATTTTCAGCGTTGAGTACTGAAGAGTATCTTGTAAAACGCCACGATTCAGACCACTATCTGGTTATGGTCAAAATGCGCCAAAGCCTTTCCGTTGTGAACAACATTCGATTCCGACGCCCGCCATGGTATAATCTGGAGCGACTAAAGCTACTTGAAGTCGCAGGTAATTACGTACAAAGCCTTGAAGCAGCGTTGGCGGAAGACGAGGAGCTAATCGAAGCCTCTCTTGTGGACTGCTGGAGTACCGTCAAAGCAGCCATGTCCAGCCATGTGGAAAGAAATCAACGGAACGACTGGTTCAACGAAGAGTGTCAAATTGTTCTAGATTAGAAGAATGCAGCGTGGGCGTTGATTCTGCAGCAAGGAACTCGTCAAAATGTGGAGCGATACAGACAGAAGTGAACACAGCAGACTCATCTCTTCCGGGATATTCCCGGGAGCATTTGTATCGTTCTCAAGATACCGTTCTCAAGAAGAACCGAAAGGTGTCGGGATAATGGTGGACCTATCTTGACGGACGAACGTGAGGTGATTGACAGATGGAAGCAGCACTACGATGAACATCTGAATGGCGCAGAGCCGGAATACCAAGACAGCGGGAGGAATGGCTTCATCGGTATGGTGGAGGAGGGTGACGTGTCAACTTCCACGATAGGTGAAGGTAAGGATGCTATCAAACCGCTTCAGAATAACATGGCAGCTGGGAAGGATGGCATCGGAGCGGAACTTATAAAAATGGGCCCGGCTAAGCTGACGACTTGGCTGTATCGACTGATAATCAGGATCTGAGATACAGAACAGCTACCGGAGTGGTGGAAAGAGGGAGTTATATGCCCAATATACAAAAAGGGTAACAAATAAGAAGTTTGACTAGAGTTCCTTTCAGCCGTATGCCTTCGGAGCCGATCTGAACGCACCATATTCATCGGTGGCCGTATCATTCAGCCACCGCAAGGCCACCGTCTGTTGTTTTTTGCTAGCCCAGGAAACTGTATAGCCAAATAAAGATTGGACTCGGAAAAATGCGAAACTTTGTTTTGGGTGTAACCTTTTATCGCGTGGGTAAAAATTAATGAAATTTTGGGTAATACTAGTTTAGATTGTTATGTTTATGTGTGCAAAATCGCGATCTGTTAAGTAGTTTTCAAGATGCATTCGAAACAAGAAGAGCTACGCCAGCAAATCTTGGGCGCGGTGATCGATAATCCAGGTCAGTCGCACAGATGGATCGGCAAAAGGATTGGAATTCACCATTCTACCGTGTTCCGCGTTGTGAAGATGTTCCAGCAGATGAAGACCATCTGCTGTAAGCGGCCGAAAACCAAAAACGGAATACCCAGAGAAGGCGCGGAAGATAAGGTAGTACTTTAAGAATAACCCGAACCTTTCCACCCAAGACGTGGCGAAAAACGTCAATTCATAGACATGGTTCGTCCAGCAGACCATGAAGCGGCCTGGGCTACGTGTTTTAAGGTCAGAAAGGCGCCAAACCGGACTGACAAGCAAAAAATGGTGACAAAATTGCTTGCGCGGAAACTGTACCGTGAGTGACTGGTCAAGCCAGGCTGTCTCGTCATGGACGACGAGACATATATCAAGGCGGACCCCACGCAAGCCGTTCGTTACAACCGGCACCATAAACAGGCAGATTCATCGAGGGGAATGCTTGCAGAAGCGCTTCCTTTCCTCCGCTCTCACCGTGGTCCCACGATGTTCCGGCCGGATCTCGCTTCGTGCCATTACGCCAAGCCTGTAATGGATTGGTACGAAGCTAAGGGCGTTAATGTGGTCCCGAAGGAGGCGAACCCGCCAAATACACAAGAACTTCGTCCGATCGAAAAGTTTTGGGCGATACTGAAGAAGCGAAGTTGAAGAAAATCGGAAAAACATTCAAAACCGATGAAGCTTTGAAGACCTGGGAGAAATTGTGTGAGGAAGATGGACAAAGCCTCGCTCAAGATCTCATGAGCAGTGTTAAGAGAAATGTACGAGCATTCAGCTTGGGGGAGGAAATTCAATTAATAAATTATGCAACAACATAGTTAATACATAGTTATTTAATCGCTGAAAATTTGAAAAGTATCCAATTCAACATGAATTTTTGGTGATCTTTTTTGTGTGTCTCATTTTTTCCGAGTCCAGTCTTTACTTGGAATACGAATCTGCTAACAGATTTTCTGTCTGCAACCTCTGAAGCCCAATCCGCATACGTAAATCCTACCAGAGGAATGAGCTATCCTTCTTGTCCTATTGCTCCTTCATGGCCTTCTTGTCTATCAAATGACGAGAGTTTCCCTTCAACGTCTGCCAATGGAGGTTTACTGTATTATGCTGGTATTTATAAAAAGTAACGTTTTGCGTGACATAATTAATGGACGCTCCCCTAGTGGTCGGATTTATAAACTATAACATCTTATGTGTTCTCTATAACAATAACAACATCAGAAGTTTTTTTTCGAGGTGCAGTTCTAACTTGTTTTAGAGAAACACAAAATGGAAGAAGAAATCAGAAAAATAATAGTGCGCAATCATTTGAAAACCCCTTCGTGGTCTGGGCCATAACTTGTTAAAGTGTTTGGTTTCCCCAGAAATACCGTGTGGCATGTTTTTAAAAAGTACAGAGAAACTATGTCGACGGATCGCAAGCCTCACAGCAAGCGTTGGGCGAGTACAGTCAACCGTCAACTTCGGAAAGTCATCAAGAGCATTAAGGAAAAAAACAACCAACAACAAAACAAACAACAACAAACAAACAAGGGGTGATTCAAAAATGACGTCCATCAAATTTCAAGTTTTTAAACCCCCCCCCCCTCTGTCACACTTTTACACAAATATGATACAACATTTGATTTATACATCAAAAAACTGATTTTTTTAAATGGAAAAATGTCTTGTTTTATTTTTCAATTTTCCGACATTTTCTTAAATGTTTTCCAATTAATTTCCTTATCCTCTAAACCTTTGTTGGATAAAAAGGAACAAATCATCCGAAGATACAGCCAAGATTGGTTCAGCCGTTCTCGAGTTTTAGCACCACTAACAAACAAACATTAATTTTATATATAGAGAGAGAGAAGCAGAGATTACTCTTGATAAATATGAAAAGTGCGTTGGTTTTTGAAAATCCAAAAACAAAGCTTTATTAAAATATGCTGATTCGTAGCTTTCACTCTAGATCACATCGGTAGTGAGTGGTTTACATTAACATATTTACAACCATCGAACTAACTAGATTACAATGGATAAAATTTAAGAAATGGTAGTTGAGTTAATAACATTTTTAGTTTTTCCAATAATACTTACTTTAAAAATTCATAACTCATGAACCACACTCTAAAATGCACTTACACATCTATGAGATAACCGGTCTAATGTGGAAACCGGTTGTTTTTCCTCGCTTTTGTGCATAAGTAACAGATTTTTGGGCAAAAGTTACCCGATAATCGGACAAAATCTGGTTTAAACACCAGTGACTGATCGCAGTTCAGCTCAGGTCAATAATTTAAGTTTGCAGTGCAAACTTCGTAAAACATAAATTGAGTTGTAAAAAGTGCTTGAAATTTTCTAATCAATAGAAAAAAAGGTCTGGAAAGATATTTTACACAACATTATTTCACGGTTCAGGAAAATTGTTCGGAACAACCAGAAAACACCGTTTGTATGACGAAAAAATTCAAACCAACTTTTTTGCGATTGAATTTTTTTATATATCGACATTGTATGTTTATCCATTCTAGAGATATGGAAAGTTATATGGAAATATACATAGTTTTTCTTGTAGAAAAGATGCGCAAAACATCATGATTCGTAGAAAAAAGTTCTGAAAAATCTTGAAATTACTCATAAGTCCGAAAAAGAATATCGGAAAGTGAAAAAGAAATGGAATCATGAAAGAATACATAACATAACAATTAATGTATGTAAACCCATAAATGGTGGTAACCATTAATTATACTGGTGGGGACCAGTATCGCATCGCTTCACGATGTTTCTCTCCGATGTCTCTACGTTAGAGACGACGAGAAAACTGTAGTGATCGTCAGTCGATGCGAATCAAAACAAACCCAAAAAAGGAGAGAGTTCCTCTCCCATGTGCGCATCAGTAAACAGAGTGCACACAATAGATCGCTAAGAATAAACTATACAAGCCACAGTGGTACATGAGCGTCTTTCCATGCGTCAATTTTTGCCTGTTGAAGTGGCGGACTTGTTCCGTCGCTACAACCTACCCCGCAGTGGGATGTTAGGCAAAGATTGACGTCCATGGTTCGAGTACCATTGGATACATGCCCTTTCGCTCAATTTTCAAAAAACATCTGTTAATTTTCCTACCTGCCGCACTCTGACGGACCTTTCAACACTTTCTCTTCACATCTTTCATTCTAGCCAAAAACATTGTTGTTCACTCTTGGTGCCTCATGGTGATGAGCGAAAATCTCCTTCTACATCAGAAATAATTGTTTTTGATTGCAATTTTTTTTTCCCTTTATTTTTGAGATTTTCAGCTCTGGGCCGGTTTATCTCCCGTCGTAGTCACTCAAATACCTTTTTGGGTATTTTCGTAACTTGTCCGGGAGTGAGATTCGAACTCGTGACTTTGGCGTGAGAGGTATGGATGCAAACCGCTACGCCGGGGTCACCCCCGATTGCTAATTTTGATTTTTGAACCATACAATATGAAAGCGATGAGTTTTTTGTTTTTGAAATTTATCGAGGATTTTCGAGATTTACCTTGAACAATATGGAAAATTCCACCGAAATTCTTATACCGGGAGATCAAGAAATGATCCCACCTTGACATGGGTTTCAAAAAATCAATATTTCAATTTTGTGGGCAATTTTGGTATAGACTTTGATATTTTTCGATTTTCCTGAGCCCTAGAAACTGTTGTGTAAAAAATTTGCCATAGCATAATTCAGCTTGCTGAGATAATTTAAAGCACTTTCCACCACAAGAATGTTTTCCTAAGACGATTAGTTCTCGAATTAGTTTTTTAAATGACAGTTAGCAAAATTATTAATAAATTTCATAATTTTTTTCACACCTCAAAAAAGAGAGAATACCCTATATTGAAATTTTCCATACAGGGCTGGAATCAAAATTTCTTGTTGATAATAAATTGATTGATTTTTTTTTCGCGAAGGATGGTGCTTTATTCAAAGTTCCCGACTGTTTCTCTCAACGTTGAAATTGTGTGCAACACTTAATCTAGATCATAATTTTTATTGCCAAGAAAATTTCGAATCCTTAATTATAAGCTAGCAGGTTCTTCCTGACCGAACTCTCCCCCATCCTAAAGCACTGTCGCATATTCTATAAAATCAAGATTTCATGATTTAAGATATGTTTGTTACTTTAAAAACAGAATATGCTAACTGAAAAGTTTGTTCGCGTACGTATTTATTTTTAACAATACTGTTGTTGCTATAAAAGATGTTCATGTTACTTCAAATTCTTAACGTCAACTCTCTGCCGATCTGACGCTCCATGCTGACCAAGATCGACCAACGTCTGCAGCAACTAACGACTGTTCCAGAAAGTATGTGCACACCTTATTTTAACGGTCATTTTGAATATAATGAAATATTTCAACATGTTTTGGTCCTTTTGTTTGCACATTTCTGAATGACATAGCATCAAAAAAGTGCTCAGTTTTGTGTTATCTATCAAAATGCGTGGTCTTACTCCGGAACAACGAAAAAGTATCGTTCACAAATGGTGCACTGTGAGCGGAATCTCCTTGAGAAAATTGGCCAAGGAAGAGGGTGTCAGCATCGGAGCGGTACGTTCTGCGATTCGAAAATATAGAGAATAGTGTGCGTTTGAAGATGCGCCGAAGAGTGGTCGGAAATCCAGTCCTGTTAGTTCGGATATCGATAAAAAGATCAGGGATGCCTACGAGCGAAAACCAGCGACTTCCGTTCGGGATGTTGCGAAAAAAACTAGGGTCCTCGTCGAGTAACGTCATGCGTGCCAAAGAACGACTTGGGCTAAAAACATACCGGAAGCAGAAAAAACCCCTAAAGGAACCCAAAACAGGCCGCGTCCGTGAAACCACGGCCCGCAAACTCTACGATTCGTTATTGTGTAGAAATTTTGGGTGTATAATAATGGACGATGAAACGTGTCATATTCAATTCTCAAATTGCACCCTGACTGAGTTAAAATATTAGTCATCACGCACTGTTTCTTAGCGAACATGAAGTAAATACAAATTTTCCTTCATGAATCTCTTGTGCAAGATGAGTCAACTTGTTTTGTGTAGCTTTACTTTGATCATTCATTCGTTCCGGAAAGCAGTAAATGTACGTAAGTGCAAACAACTCATTCAATTTCAACGTTCTATCGTAAAGACGAAAGAACAGTCATTCACCCTGCCCTTCGGTTCAGAAAGGGGTATGGGCGCGTTCTGTCGAGTCGGTCGCGGCAGATTTCATGTGTGAATCGGCTGCCCCATCAACGTTCAAAAGTGCCTGAACCAAATGGACAGCTTGTAATGATCACTTGAAGATGCTAAAGTCAACTTTTCAAATGCAGTAACATCGAGACAACACAGAGCAATCAAGAACGGTATAAACCCTAACCAATTTAACTTTCAGACAAATTTTCTAACACAAGGTAAGCAATCAAATGACCATTACAAAATATACTGAATATCATCATATCGACATAATATATAACGGGAAAAGGGAGGGACCATCAGGGCACCCAAGTGAAACGATTTGGATAGGGAGCATGGGACTGCTCCCTATTGTTAACAAACGAGGGAACGAGGGCGGGCTCTTCGACTCTATCTATTGGGTTTATTCTGTCAATCGGGGGCTCGACTCTAATGCTGTATGTGTGAACTTGCTTTTGAAAGGAGATTCTCTTCCCTTTATTCGCGGGTTTCGCGTAAGTGTCTCTGCTTACGGGCCCGCACAAACGTTTTTGGCCCTTCATACAGGAGCTTGAAGATCACAAACAACAGTAGAAGCAACAGTAGAATCCTGATCAAATCGTTTTTCAGATTATTCCACTGCTATGGAAAGTTACCTTGCTACAATAGATGGCAGTATCTCATCATCATCATCATCATCATCATCATCATAATAATGGACGATGAAACGTGTGTGAAACTAGATTCCCGGACCACAATTGTATACTGTAAGCGAAGACAAAGACATCCCCGAAACGGAGAAGGCATTTTTTACCGTAAAATTCGGTAAGAAGGTTGTGGTTTGGCAGGCAATATGCGAGTGAGGTAATACATCTAGCCCGTACATCACAACGGAGACGATGAACACTCAGAAATACGTTAAGGAATGTTTCCAGAAGCGATTATTGCCGATGATCAGGCAGCACGAAGGTCAAGTAGTGTTTTGGCCTGATTTGGCGTCATGCCATTACGCAAAGGACACTTTAGAATGGTACAAAAGTAAAAATGTATGTTTCGTGCCGAAAGACATGAATCCGCCGAACTGCCCGGAGGCACGGCCAATCGAGACTTTTCGGGCTTTAACCAAAGCAAAGCTTCGAAAATTCATAAAACCAGCGGACGACATCAAAAAATTTAAAAAAGATTGGCCAAAAGTGGTCAAAATGGTGGGAAGTACCACTGTGCAGCAGCTAATGGGTCATGTTCGAGGAAAAGTTAGGAGTCTTGGCTATGATTAAATATTTTGATTAAACGAGAGTAAAATATCATATAATACACAAATAAAATTATTAAAACTAAAAATAAACATGACTTGTTTGTTATTTTGACTGTGTGCTTATACCTTCTGGAACAGTCTTAATGCATGGTAACTCTCTATCGGAGGTCGTCCTTCATCAGGCCGCATCTTAAGACGCTTGGTAAGATGAGCGTTTGTTTCAAATTCTTCCTCAAGCATCTTCTTTCGGTTCAATCTGCTTGTCTTTTGACGTTGTTGATTTGATTTCTTCTTCTCTAGGGCCATATTTAGTGCATTCCTGCGGTTGATGAGGTCAGACAGCTTCTTTTCTGTGTACCCGAAAGCATGTCATTTCGCTCTCTAATCAGCAGGCTGGAAATCTTGGAATTAATAATATCCAATTCTTTGGAAATTGCATCCTATTTAGGACATGCAAAATAAGAGCGAACTTTTTAGTCCGAATCCGGAGGAGCTTGTGAAGAACTGAAAGGCTGGGGTTCCTTCATCCGGTGATATTTTTGGAACATTTTTTAATAATCCCTCCATTCGCAACAGAATGGTCTGCTGGCTTTAAAAAAAAAACATCAGTGTATCTTTCGGTTTCGGAGCTTCCGTTATTTTTTTTTTTTTAATAGTCATTTATTTGTACAGGCTCAATCGAATAAACTTTACAGAGCCAAATTTTCATACTTTTATACATCATTTATCTTAAAACTAAAGTTAGGAGGATAGAGCCGATTACTCGCGGCCGTCTCGAGGTTAATAGGAATTACAAATTACGGATGGGAAAGAGGGTGGGATTTTAAAGTATATTTACATAACACATTAAATCTAAATTCTAAATTATTGAAACACTTATAACTACACAACTTTTGGTTTTCTTTTTATTCGAACATTTTTGAAAGAGAAAAAAACACACGAACACTGAAAAAAAAACTTATACTAAACATACATGTTAAACTAACTACAATCTAATGCTAATGTTAGTCAAAAACACATAAATGAGTTTCATGTACTCCAAATCACGTACAGCCAAAATATCTCGAATTGGCACATTGGGTTGTCTACCTCGAGCCCGAAGGGAATCATAAAGCCCTGATCTGACCTCACGATGCCCATAACACAGACCAAATAACGTGATCTGCGTCCTGATAGCCTTGTCCACACTCCACAGAGATTGCTGTCGCTCAGCCCAACCCGGTATAAATGAGCGTTCAAAGAATAATGATTGGACATGAGGCGAGACATGACACGAATGAAGTCTCGACCCACATCCATCCCCCTAAACCAAGATTTCTTCGACACCTTTGGGATGATAGAATGTTGCCATCGCCCCAAATCTCCTTTACTCCATTTATGCTGCCAGCTGACGAGTGACTGTTGACGAAAAATAGTAAAAAATTCGTTGAAGGCGATTTGTCGATCATAAATATCGCCTTCCATAGTGCCCACCTTTGCAAGCGAGTCCGCTTTCTCATTGCCCGGAATTGAACAATGAGAAGGGACCCATACAAAGGTGATGATAAAATAACGCGAAGATAAAGCACTTAGAAGCTCCTGTATTTTCATGAGAAAATACGAGGAGTGCTTTACCGGCTCAAGGAGCGAATAGCCTCTATAGAACTGAGACTATCCGTGAAAATGAAGTACTGATCCGGTGGTAATGAGGCAAAAATTTCTAGCGTAAAATGTATTGCCGCTAATTCAGCGACATACACGGAACAAGGGGCTTGAAGTTTACAATTGGCGCTATAAATTTCATTAAATATTCCAAAGCCTGCTGACTTCTCTATCAAAGATCCGTCAGTGAAAAACGATTTAGTGGAATCAACTTGGCCAAACTTTGCAGCAAATATCACCGGAGCAATCATTGGACGATGATGCTCTGGGATTCCACGAAGCTCCTGCTTCATGGATAAATCAAAATGAACCGAATTGTCGAAGTCGGAGAAACAAACACGATTGGAAATGTTCGGCGAAGGGCTGACATCCTGTGTTATGTACAAATGGTACAAAGTCATGAAGCGCGTTTGAGGATTCAACTCAAGAAGCTTCTCAAAATTTTCGATCACCTGGGGTTCATAACTTCACACCTGGTGAGGAGCCGGAGAGATAATTCTGAAAACCGATCCGAGAGTGGCAACATGCCAGCCAGCACTTCAAGACTCATGGTGTGAGTCGAGTGCATGCAACCTAACGCGATACGAAGACACCGATACTGAATACGTTCCAGTTTAATGAAGTGCGACCGAGCCGCTGA
Organism: Aedes japonicus; assembly: GCA_034211315.2. Taxonomy (NCBI): domain Eukaryota; kingdom Metazoa; phylum Arthropoda; class Insecta; order Diptera; family Culicidae; genus Aedes; species Aedes japonicus. The sequence continues at coordinate 23,206 of JASCZW010012128.1, forward strand.
CTGAAAACAAAACTACCGTATTCCATAACCGACAAAACCGTTGTCCGGTACAACGTTAGAAGATCTTGCGGATGCGCTCCCACCAGGTCCCGGTAATTGTGCAGAGAAAGTTGATCCTTGGCTGGCACTTTCGCTTCACATACTCAATATGGGATCTCCAGGTGCACTTAGAATCGAACCAGACCCCAAGGTATTTAAATGACATAGAATGAGTTATCGGCTTACCCCAAATTTGAAGCTTCGGTTGTGCTGGGTTATGCTTCCTAGAAAAAACTACCAACTCAGTTTTCTCCGTAGAGAATTCGATACCTAGCTCTAGAGCCCAAGTAGACAAATTGTCCAAGGTATCCTGTAAGGGTCCTTGCAGATCGACCCCATTGGGTCCCGTGACAGACACTACGCCGTCATCAGCAAGTTGTCTCAACGTACAGTTGTCACCTAGACAACCGTCAATGTCTTTGACATAAAAATTATACAAAAGGGGGCTTAAACATGATCCCTGGGGAGACCCATGTAGCTAAATCGTGAAGCTGTAGAGGTTCCATGAGAAAAGCTCATATGTTTCACTGACAGCAAATTGTACAAAAAATTATTCATTAATGGTGAAAAGCCACAAGCGTGGAGTTTATCTGAAAGAACTTCAACAGATACTGAATCAAAAGCCCCTTTATGTCCAAGAATACAGAAGCCATTTGCTCTTTTTTAGCAAAAGCTAACTGAATATCTGTGGAAAGCAACGCGAGACAGTCGTTCGTTCCCTTACCCCTACGGAAACCATATTGAGTATCTGAAAAGCAGGTTGTTCGTCTCAACCCATTTGTCCAGACGGAAGAGGATCATTTTCTCCAACAACTTTCGAATACAAGATAACATCGCGATGGGTCGATAGGAGTTGTGGTCGGACGCGGGCTTACCAGGTTTTTGAATGGCAATAACTCTCACCCGTCTCCAATCATCCGGTACAATGTTGAGTTCTAGAAACTGATTAAACAAGTGCAACATGCGCCTCTTCGCGACGTCTGGGAGGTTCTTGAGCAAGTTGAACTTGATCCTATCAGCGCCTGGAGCCGTATTGCCACACGAAAGAAGTGCGAGAGAGAACTCTACCATTGAAAAGGGTTGGCTAATCTCATCTATCGAATTCGAGGTTTCGCGAGGAATTATCCGTGCCGGCACAGAATCTGGACAAACTTTTCGCGCGAATTTGAGGATCCATTGGTCCGAGTACTCTTCGCTCTCGTTGTTCGTAGTTCGGTTACGCAACCTTCGCGCCGTGTTCCAAAGAGTACTCATCGACGTTTCGCGCGATAGCCCGTTCACGAATGTTCGCCAGTAACCGCGTTTCTTGGCCTTGATGAGGCTCTTAAGTTCGTGTTCGAGAGCCGTGTATACTTCGAAGTGCTCAGGTGTTCCACGTCTACGGAAAACTTTAAACGCGTCGGACTTTTTACGGTAAACCTCGGTGCATTGCTGATCCCACCATGGAGAAGGAGGTTTCCTGCGAGATGACGTCCCTGGATCTGGTCGAGTTTGAGCTTGAAGCGCGCTGTCTAAGATCAGGTTGGAGAGGAAGTTATACTCTTCCAGCGGTGAAAGCCTTTCTACCGTCGTTACGGCTTCATCTACTGCTGTCCTAAACTTTGTCCAATCGATGTGACGGGTAAGATCATACGTGACGTTAACAGATTTCGACGGATTGAACCCGGTGGCAACCGAAATTTTTATGGGCAAGTGATCACTACCGTGGGGATCTTGAATCACATTCCATGTGCAATCCAACGATAATGAATTCGAACAAAGTGTGAGGTCTAATCTACTGCCAACTGAGGATGTACCAGCCAAACGTGTTACTTCTCCATTGTTAAGAACTGTCATATTGAAGTTGTCACAGAGGTCATATATCAGGGAAGACCGGTTGTCATCGTACAGTTCTCCCCAGCCTGTACCGTGAGAGTTAAAATCTCCCATGACTAACCGCGGAGCAGGAAGAACCGAACAAATATCTGAAAGTTGTTTTCGGTTTATCGAGGCTCTAGGAGGAATATATACAGAAGCAATGCAAAGGCTTTTATTTTTAATAACAGCCTGACATGCGACAACTTCAATACCTGGAATAGGAGGAAAATTCACTCTATAGAAGGAGTAGCACTTTTTGATCCCCAAAAGTACTCCCCTCCACGTGAATCCTCACGATCAAGACGAATAATATTGAAATCATGAATCGGAAGATTGATTTCGGAAGAGAGCCATGTTTCACAAAGAGCGAATGCATCACAACCGGTAGTGTGAGCTAAAATTTGAATGATTCCAATTTAGGAATCAAACTTCGACAATTCCACTGTAGAACAGTGATCAAATCCCCGACCTCATTTGGAAAATTATCCATCGAAGGAAATGATAGCTGCAAGGATGGGCCACTTTAATGTTAATTTCTGCAAAAAAGTTTTCATAGTGGGAAGCATTGCCATAACAATGCTTTTGAGAGGGTCAGAAATTTCGAGGTACTTAAAGATACTTTCGGCAATGTCATCAAATGAGAACAGCCCACTAGAGGAGGGGCTTTTGTTCTTAAAATTGGGGCTTCAGGGGTTTTGGATGTCCCCGGAGAGATGGAAAGTCCTGGGTGTAGTTACTACTACGAAAACCAGGTGGATTAGGATTTTCCTTTTTCCACCTTTCCTTGAATTGGGCAAGCTGGTCTCGGGCTTCTTTTCAGCAACTTTCCGTGGGCGGACGCGTCTCCGCTTCCTTGAAGCACCTTCCGGAAAGGTGAACGATGTTCCCTCTTCAGCCGAATCAAAGTCAGACTCGTCATCTGGACAGAGGAGCAAAGGGATTTGTATTGGCATCGGGTGATGGTGAGGCTTTTTTCACCATTTCAGCAAAAGATTGCCTTGAACGCTGTTTCAGCGAGCGTTCTAATTTTTCCCCGCGTTGTTTGTACGCCGGGCACGATGAGAGAGCATGAGGAGGAGTTCCTTTACAAAAAGCGCATTTAGGTGTTCTGTCTGCGCACGCGCCATCCTCATGCTTCTCCCTGCAGTTGGAGCAGCGCGCTTTATTGCCGCAATGGGAGGTCGTATGTCCCATCTGCTGGCATTTCTGGCAGATCATGACCCGAGGTACAAACAATCGCACAGGTAGCCGAAGTTTTCCCAACTCGACGTATTGAGGGAGGGCTGAGCCAGAGAAGGTCACGCGAAACGAGTCTGATGGTGTGAACTTTTTTCGCCCTTATTGGTCGATACTGAGCCTAGTTGGCGCACATCCAGTATCTGAACTGGGGGAAGCAGGGGTTCTTAATCGACCAACCCCCTGCTTCAGCAGGATCTCAGGGGTTAGACTTGAATCGGTGACCACACCTTCAATTTCAATACCCCGAGCTGGGATATACACTCTATATTCTAGAGTAAAGAGCTGGGAGACAGCAATCTCATTAGCTTGCTTGAGGTTGGACACAACGACCCGAAGTTTATTCGGCCTGACTTTAATTATCTCGGTCACGGCCGAGAATCGTTTGGTCAGATCGTTCGAAATTTGATAGACATTCAGAGGTTTCGATTTGGGCTGAAAATAGACAACCCAAGGACCAGTTGAACTGTCTGGATATGCACGTGATCGGGTAACTGTATGAGCTACCCCATCATTTTTGCGGCATAGATGATTCATCTTGCGATAAATCATCCATGGCTCGTTCGTGGGAGCTTATGACGCTCAACCACTGAATCTATATATAACTAAACACAGAAAAAAAAATTAAAGCTAAGCACACACTCAAAACACTCTCAAACACTCTCAATCACTCCCATACACTCACACACACTATAAAAATAACGCTTCTGTATTCAGAAGAGAAGGAAACAAAAACTTATCTTATATGAATAACGGATCTACTGCAGCCGGGCGACGAATGTGCTGCTGCTGCCGAGCTACGATGAGTGGCCGCGTGCACCGGCTGAGGCGTGGGGATGAACGATGATGATAATGACACTGCACACTGGGCCAGAATGAACAGTTAGCAGGAATAAATGTATTTTCACTATGAAGATGCAACTTTAGAATGAAACTGTCTTCAGCAAAGTTGCAGCTTATAGTTAGAGACTTTCATTTGAAATCAGTTTCAGTTAGGGTGGTCCTTGAATATATTGAAATAAAAATTCTATCTTTCTCATTTCTTGATATAAAGCAATACTGTGTTCGACAAAGTTGTTCCTTATTAAATTTAAAGCAACTTTGCTGCAAAAATCATAGCCGTAGGTCTTTTGTGTCAATAGTTATGATCATTTTTATGCTTAAGAGTAGGGTGGCCCTGAGAAAAATAGTGTTTTTCGCCTAACTTTTTCATTTTAAGTTTTATGAAAACGGTGTTCTGAGCAAATTTTTAGAACACGTTAGAACACACATTTTGATGAAGAAAAAAATGTAATTTTATGCATTCGTTCAAAAGATATCGTGATTTTAGTCCAAAAATTACGACTTTTTCAAATTACATTATTTTTTAAAGGGGGAAAAACGGGGATACAAATACAATTGCATATGAATGTTAAAGATAAAGGTTTCTTTTGTATATAAATGTTCAGGTGAATTTAGAAGAATTTGGGGTTAAATGGTACTATGAATGTATGTCCTTTTTAAAATAAAATTCTTGATTTTTTCTTAAATGTTGATGACAAAGACGAGTAAATGACCATATTTCCAATAAAGAACTAATATGATTCGAACTCCCATCGCATCCCCATTTCACCGTCAAGTGAATGTCATCATTTGACGAATAATAAATCTTAGAGTTAAGGCCCAGAGCTTTCCCACAGTCGCTGCACAGTGTGATCAATCAAGTTCTGTATTGAAACCTGAGCAACAGATTCTTGGATATGGATGCCTGTAAACAATCATTTATGTATTACTACACTATTAAACAAATGAAAGTAATATTACCATTTGGGATTGTCATCTCTCACATGATTATACGCTGGATACATTTTAATGCCTTTATGCAATGACATCATGCGAATGTTCGTGTATTGTGCCTTAGAAAATCCGTTCTGGCATAGAAAAGCAAGTGCTTCATCTGGTGTGAACAAACTATCTCCAGGATCAGGATCGTTAGACGTTGTATCCATCTTTATGGTAGTTGGATCTGATGCAATATTCTCAACTAATTTCCCTGCCTTTCGAAAACCCTCCAGAATAAAGGCTACAACCAGCAGCCAAGCCCAGTTCTTGAGGAGAATATTCCTGTGTCAGATTGTGTACTTTGACTTTCTTTGCTTCTCTCCCGGAATCCAAAAACGATTTCGAAGGACGTCCTACCCTGTTTTTAGGAGTCAACGATGTCTTGATTTTGAAGGAGGACAGAGATAACCATATTTTATTTTTTGAGAGAAATCGCTCTTTCATATAGTTACTGCTCCTCCAACGCTTTTTGAATTCGAACCGTAGCTTGTGTATCTGTGCTAACATTGCTTCTTTGCTTATTTGACCAACTGTATACTCGTTAACTATGTAGCGAAAGATCTCCGAGCTACTTTTCCCAGAGAAGAAAAGCTCAACTAAGCTAAATCACCATTTTTAACATCTAAAATAGATTCTCGGATAACAAAAAACAAACAAAGCCTTGATTCAAATAACCTCTTTCCATTTTAGCGAATTACCGTGGTAGAACTTTAAAACTATTACAAAAAAAATTAAGCCGTGAAGAAATTCAGTTATAAAGATTTAAATTTAGATTCAGAACGATAAGCGAGTACGCGGCACAATAAAACACTGGGAAATGATTGGTCATCCGCAAACATTCAGGTAACAACTTGACAGCTTCAGAGTAAAGTCAATGTACCTCGGTAATCGTGGCTCACTAGCTCTGTCAAATCGAATGAATCCTAGAACAAAATATCAATTGAACGTATTTACATCGACTGTTATTATCAAAGCTGTGGAGCTCATATTCGTACTTGATGAATATTATGCTGACGATATGTTGTAATTTATCCTAAATGTTAAATAGTGGATATTTTTACCCTTCTTACGGAGAGTAATTAGAAGCATAAACACACTCCAGACTTTGAGTACTAGCAAATGATTGAATAATCTAAAAACCGTTATTAATCGTTATTAAAACCATTCAGAAATTTTCAGCACTTGACAAAAATCCGAAAACTAGCAAGACATGAATAAAATGGCAGATTTCTTCACTTTTGAATGGCGCACTATACTTCTTAATGTATGACGCTCTGAAACCTTCAGCACAATGGAAAGCCACAGAAGAAAAGAAAAAAATATCACTTTACTAAGGGTGCACTGAGAAAAAAGATTCCCAAACGCAAATATATTCTAGT